>WBZZ01003692.1:227500-235000 GCA_019918135.1 Paulinella micropora | reverse complement strand
GTATGTTTGTATGTATGTATGTTTGTATGTGCATATATGTATGTATGTTTGTATGTATGTATGTATGTTATGTATGTATGTATGTATATATATGTTACAATGCATAAGTATGAATGTATATATGTATGTATGTATATATGCATGTATGTATGTGTGTGTGTATCATTGTATGTATGTATGTATACATGTATGTATGTATGTATGTATGTATGTATGCATGTTATAATTATATTTGCTATGTGTGTATGTACGGGTACATGTATTTATGTGTATTATATATATGTATATATGTGTATGTGCATATATATGTATGTTCTTTATACATGTATACGTATATATGGTAACGTTGTGTGTATGGTTGTTTTTATATTTATTTTGCACAAATGATTGTGTGCTTGCGGGGGGGGCTTTGTGAGGGAGGGAGGCATGTTTTGGCCTACAATGGTTGTGAGATTAGTATGTCTCGGGTATGTGGTCCGTATTCAATGGGCTACATGCCCGAGGCGTGCTAAGCTCTTCTTCCTTGTATGGGCCTTACGTGCATCCTTCCCCTCCATAAGTTCTCATAATCACTAGGGGGGTCTAGGATCCGGGCAACTAAACGCTTCGGGCATTTAGACCATGGCCATTATATGACCAGCTTCTTACCTGCGATATATCGATCTTCTATTTGAGCCTTCGCATGTTTCATCCTTTCCTCATATGTCTTCTCGTGCTCTTTGCTTGTTTGCCTGCGCCTGTTTTTCTTTGCTATTGCTTTTGTTTGATTAGCCTATATTTTGTCTCTGTTTGCTCTCTTTTCTACTTTGACTCATTTTGTTATTGAGTTTACTACAAGTTCAACACACTAATAATTAAAATTCTAAGTTGAGGAAAAAAAAAAAAAAAAAAAAAAAAAACTTTCCAGGAGCTTTCTGTTGAACCTTAGTTCCAGATTTCCTTATGAGCTTGTACTGTTGTTCCTTGGAACCAGAATTCTTTTGAATTAAGCTCTTCTTTGTTTTCTCTCGTCTCTTTCTCATTTAACCTTGCTTACTGTAAAAAATAAATTTAAAAAAAAAATTAGGCTTTTTCTTTTTTTCTATCGTCTCTCTCATTAAACCTTGCTTACTGTTAAAAAAAAAAAAAAAAAAAAAAAAAAAAAACTCTTTTGAATTAGGCTCTTCTTTTTTCTATCGTCTCTCTCTCATTAAACCTTGCTTACTGTAAAAAATTAAAAAAAAATCTTTTGTTTTGCGTGTTTGTTTGTTTCTTTTGTTTTCCTGTCTTTTGTTCCTTCTTTTTTTTGTTTTTTTGTCTTTTCTCTCTTGTTGTTTTTTGTTTCTCCGTTTTCTTTTCTTTTCCTGGTTTTTCTTCTTAACCTCTTTCTTCCTTTCTTTCTTTCTATCTTCTTTTTCTCTTTCCTTTCCCTTCCATATTATTCTTTCCAGGAGCTTTCTGTTGAACCTTAGTTCGAGCTTGTACTGTTGTTCCTTGGAACCAAATTAGACTCTTCTTTTTTTTCTATCGTCTCTTTCTCATTAAACCTTGCTTACTGTAAAAAAAAAAAAAAAAAAAAAAATGATGGCTGTAATCAGGGCGGCACCTTGTCTGCTTCTTGCTTGTAACAGTGTTGTGAAGCAGACTCATGACGCTATCGAGCACACGCGTTCTGCTGCTGTTGTCTTTGCTGATAACTTCACCTTTCCTGCCTGTTCCGCTTCTGATGCTGTTCAGGCCGCTCGTGCCCTTATTGCCTCCTCGGAATGGGATCAAAGCTTCTCTCTTGACTTTATTCTCTGGCCCTCTCGTTCTGATCCTCCTCATGAACTTGTTGACTTTGCTGCTGAGCATAATAAGTCCATTGATATCGGCTTTTATAAATTGTTAGGTGGTGTCATTGGTAACTACAATGAGCAATAGTGTTCATCTATGGCTGATGCTGTTGTTGCTAAGGCTTTCTCTCGTATTGATGCTGTCTTTGATGCCCTTTCGTCTCCTGATGTTTCTCATCAGATTTCCTACCACATTCTCTCTTCTACCCTTCCGTCCTATCTGATGCATACCCTTCGTATTACTCCTCCTGCTATTCTTCTTCCTATTCTTGACAGATTTCATCTGCGCCTTTTTCGCTCCGCTCTTAACTGCTTTGGTATTCGTCCTGCAGCTTTTGACTCCCTTCCTTCTTATCTTCGCCGTGCTGTGTCGTTTCAGCTTTTTCTTCCGTGTCGGGTAGGCGGATTCAAGCTTCCTGGTCTTCCCGTGCTTGCTCCTATTGCTTATGCTGCATCTATCTCTCAGTCCCTACCCCGTATTCTCCCTATTCTGCGGATGGCTGCTCCTGAATATCTCCCCTCTATTGACCTCCCTCCTGACCTTGATCTGGACCTTGAAGATCCTGCTCACCCTATGTTCTTAGAGATTGCTCCTACGATTGATAGGCTGCGTTTCTTACAGCGTGCTTTCCCCACTACTTCTCATTCTAATTCCTCTTCTCTTCCCATCCCCTTAGATAAGGTGCTCCCCATGTTCTCTCCTCTTGATGATGTCTCTGATCCTATCTCCTTCTCTCAGTTTCTATATCATTATTCTTATATCTCCTCTCCTTACCTTTCGGAATTCACTTTAGGGGCCGCTCCAAACATGATGCTCATCTTCAGAAGTGTTTCGCCTCTCTTCTTAACCGCGTTAGGCACTTCGATTGGCTCACATCTATTGACTCCTCTGCTCCTCTGCGTTACTGTGTTCGGATTAGGTGTCAAGGCGGCGAGGCGTCTATTCCACTTACTTGTCCTCCTATAGACCGTCTCTATCGCCTCACCGATGCGCAATGGGACCTCATGGCTCAGCGGCGCGCTGGCCTTGTTGATGCCACTTTATCTGTTTCTTCTTTGTATATGTCTCATCTCTGTCCCCCTGATTGTTCTCAATCTTGCCCAGTTGGCACTCCTCATCACTGTCATAGTAATTGTCCTATTGAGTCTTGTCTTTTCTCTGTTAGCTCGGCTCCCTTTTCTTCTTCTTCTTCTTTTTCTTCTTCCTCTTCCTCCTCCTCTTCTTCTTCGTCTTCTTCTTCTTCTTCTTCTTCTTCTTCTTCTTCTTCTTCTTCTTCTTCTTCTTCTTCTTCTTCTTCTTCTTCTTCTGTGTATAGGTCTCATCTCTGTCCTCCTGATTGTTCTCATTCTTGCCCAGTTGGCACTCCTCATCACTATCATAGTAAATGTCCTATTGAGTCTTGTCTTTTCTCTGTTAGCTAGGCTCCCTCTTCTTCTTCTTCTTCTTCTTCCTCCTCTTCTTCTTCTTCTTCTTCTTCTTCTTCTTCTTCTTCTTCTTCTTCTTCTTCTTCTTCTTCTTCTTCTTCTTCTTCTTCGTCTTCTTCCTCTTCTTCTTCTTCTTCTCTTCTTCTTCTTCTTCTCTCTCCTTCTCGAGTTGTCCCATCTACTCTCTCTTTATCGCTTGGTCTTTTTGTCTCTTTTCGGTCTGCATCTACTAACCGTCTTTCTTTGTCTCTCTCTTTCCCTATCCCTTTATCTGACATGTCTTCTCATCGTCTCCCCTCTCTCCGATTTAGGCGTTTGCAGTGTTTTAAGTGTGGCAGTATATTTCACTCCCCTTCTGATCTCGAGGTGCATGCTGATTTAGGTTGTAAGCTCTTGCACGGTGTTGCTGATGCGCTTAAACATAATTCTGTTGTGCATGCGATCTTCTATGACACTAAGATCTCTCTTGGTTTATGCTGCCGTCGTGAACCTCGTCTCTATGAACAGGAAAACCGGCGTATTGACCTTGTTATATACCCCTCTTTTACTATTGATGTTGATGTGCATCAGGTTGATACCGACGTTTCCATTGTCAATCCCTTGCAGCGTTCTTATGTTGGCAGGGTCGCTGGTCGATCCTCTTTATGCTGTGAAGGGTAGAGAGAAGTCTAAGACTTCGAAGCATGGCCCCGCTGGACATATACTGGCACTACTTTTATCCCTTTTGCTCTCTCTCTAGTTTTGGTGTTTTAGGCTCGAAGGCTTCTGATTTCATCAAGTACCTTGATTCTGCTGCTACTCATTTCCTTCCCTCTATCTATTCTTCAGGCTCGTACGGGAGGCGCATCAAATGTATTATTGTGTTCGAGCTTGCCAGGTTTAACTCCATCAATTGGCGCACTATGCTTGATCGTTCTCGTGCCTTCTTCCTGTTCCCATGCTTAGGATTTACCCCTTCATAAGCGCCTTCGCCCCGTGTTGATAAGCATTCGTTCCTGAGATCCCATTTACAGAGACAGGCATCTGATCCTGCTGTTCCCTTTATTCTCCCTCATCGTCGCTCTTGACTCTTCTTGCTACTTATGTTCCGGACCGCCTTTTTCCTTCCTTTTTTCTTTCTTCTCTTCTTTTTCTTTCCTCTCCTTGGGCATTGTGTTTAGCCCTTTCAGGCGTTCGTGCGTAACCGCATTGTTCTTTTGGGGCCTATTTTTCTCCCACTGGGAGTTTTTACAGGGCCCGTTTTCGTTTAGTGAGGTATGGGGTTCCTTTTCTTTTTGCGGAAAATGAACTCGAGTCCCACACTGTTCGCCGCTCTCGAGCTGAAGTGAAATGATGAGGGAGTTCATCTCTTCACATCCTTTCTCTTTATCTCTTTTCTCTTTTTCTCTTTTTCTTCTTCTTCTTCTCTCTCCCTCTCTCTCCCCTTTTACCGAAAGCAAGGTTCTTTCTCTCTTTCTTTCCTTTCATATCTCTATCTTTATACTTTTATTTTCTTACTTTATTTTTCTTCCTTTTTTTTAACCCAAATTTATGAAATATTGACTGTGTCCTTGTCCTTCAGTTAATATCTTATTCCAATTTGGATCCCCCTCTCTCTCTCTCTGAACATGTTTTCTTACCCTTACCTTATTTATGTTTTTCTTGTATTATTATTTTTATTTTTGTTATTTTTACCCAAATTAATGAGATATTAACTGAAAGACACAGTTAATATTTTTATTCCAATTTGGATCCCCCTCTCTCCCTCTCTGGCCATGTTTTCTTACTTTATTGTTTATTATTATTATTATTATTGTTACTATTACTCTTATTATTAGGGAGTACATAGGCCATCGGTCCCTTTCCATGGGCTGATTGGTATAAAGCTCCTAGAGAAATGTTCTATGCCGTCACTTTATTCCACCGATTGGTGTGGAGACTTTCCTTATGGAATGGAGGACTGGATGCACATGGCCTTTTGGCTCAGCAATTGGCAGACGATACATACATACTCTCATTATTATTATTTTTATCATTTTTACTATTATTATTATTATTATCATTATTATTACTATTATTATTATTATTATTATTATTATTATTATTATTATTATTATTATTATTATTATTATTATTATTATTATTATTATTATTATTATTATTATTATTATTATTATTATTGGACACCGTGATAGCCCAGTGGTCAAGTTCTACCATCTGGGCCCTGTCGCCAGTTCGATTCCCGTCGGTGCCACCAGTATTTTCATTGAACATACCGGTCTATTTCTGGACCAGTATTTTCATTGAACATACCGGCCCGTCTGGAAGTGTTGGAACTGCACTTGCGGGGGTGTCATTAGAGCTTATCGTCAATTCTTCGTACTCCCCTCACGGGTGAGACGATGGAGGCGCATGTGCAGAAATGCATCAGCCATTGACAGAGAAGCACTATTATTATTATTATTATTATTATTATTATTATTATTATTATTATTATTATTATTATTATTATTATTATTATTATTATTGTTATCATTATTATTATTATTTTTGCATTATTTTTACTATTATTATTATTATTATTATTATTATTTCTGTAACTTTTATTATTGTTTTTGTTTCTATTTTTTCTTCTCTTCTTTCTCACTCTTCTCCCCTTTTGTTTTCTTGTTCTCCCTTTTTTTTTTCCTTTTTCCTATCCATTGCTGCTTGCTAGGTCTGGGCTTGTTCTGGCATGGCTCTTCTGTATGTTTATGCTTGTGGCTTGTGGATTTTCTTCTGGTCTATGAGGGGGGTGGGGTGCGGAGTGGTTTGGCTCGACTTGCTTGAGGCTGCATGTCTGTGAGGTTGCCAGGCTTGGGCCTGTCCTTATGGATATTGCAGCACTCGGCATAATCGCGTCGCGAGTACGCCACGTCGAGCCTTACTACGCTCTGCACACCACCCTCCTGGCTACGATAGCCTCCGGGTGCGAGTGAATTGCGTTAGGTGCTGCAGTTTCCTTAAGGGCTGTCTCACTGACTGTCAATTGATCTCACTTGCGCCCATGCTTGTTACGTCTTACCTTCTCTGGCGCTTTCCATTCTTGCCTTCTAGTTCAGTATCGTCTCCCCTGCTACTGTCTGGCCTTGTGTTTGTTTGTTTGTTTGTTTGTTTTGCTTTTTTTTGCTTGTTGCTGCCCCTTTTGTTGCCTTTTTTTGTTTTGTTTTGTTTGTCTCTTTTGTTCTGGTTGTTTGTTTGTTTCTTTTGTTTGTCTTGTTCTTTGTTCCTTTTCTATTTTTTCCTGTTTTCCTTCTCTACTGTTTTTGTTCTTCTATCTTCTTTAGTTTCCTCGCTCTTTCTTTATCTCTTTTTCCTTTCTTTCTTTCTATCTTTTTCCTCTTTTTCTTGCCCCTTCTATATTACTCTTTCCAGAAGCTACTTTTCTGTTGAACCTTAGTTCCAGATTTCCTTATGAGCTTGTACTGTCGTTCCTTGGAACCAGAATTCATTTGAATTAGGCTCTTCTTCATTTTTCTTTCGTCTTTTTCTCATTAAATTGCTTACTGAAAAAAAAATAATAATAATAATAATAATAATAAATAAAAAAAAAAGATAACAGACCACGAACGTGGTAAGGACGTCGTGTTGTCCTTCACGAAAGGCTGCCAAAGCCGCCTCCAGTGCCATGTTGTGGTGCGCTCTTGCTGGCCTTGTTTTAAGATGTTTTTTTGAAACCCAATGTATGGAAATATTGTCTGGCGCAGAATATTCACATCTGTGACGAAACCATGGGAAAATACGGTGGCTCAATGCCCTTTTTCCCCGCTGGGCGGCCGGGTTACATTCGTGAATAGAAGCTGGCAGTAGAAGTGGGAATCAATCTCCTATCCATTGTTCTGTCAGCATGGATTTCCTGCCAGAGACTTGTGGTAAAGCAAGACCTTGACTCCTCGTTTCTATTACTGTTCATTCTTGGGTGGTACTGTAGTGGTATTGACAGTAATGTATGAGTTGCTTTCTGTGTGCAGGTTTCTGTGCAGTTGTCTCGGTCTCCGATGCGGAGTTTCTGAAAAACTCATCGGAGCGTGAGTTCTTCAACAAAGGACAGCATGGTAGGAGGACAGAGTCCATGTGTCAGTCTGCATCTGTGTTTTCATCTTTTGAAATGAACCTAGCGTGAGCGTTGGATATGTTTACTTCTTGCGCTTCCTACTCATCTCTACGAGTTGCCAAGTCACTTTGAAATAAAACGGCAGTGTTCGTGCTATGAAACTATTAAGAGAGAAGCTAGAGAGAGTAG
>WBZZ01003692.1:122500-180000 GCA_019918135.1 Paulinella micropora | reverse complement strand
TCTCTCTCTCGTTCAAAACAGAATTATCCCGTATGTTTATGAATTATCATCCGTTACTTCTTGTCGGAAAAGTGTTTGCAAACAATTAAAATGAAAAAAAAATTAAAATGAAAAAAAAAACTTGAAAAAAAGAAAGAAAAAAAGCTATTGATAAAAGTAAAAATTAAAATAATCACTTGAACATATCATGAGAATGCAAATGTCTTAATCTATTATCTGCGACAAGGGTAAAGAAACTTGAAGTTGCTTTCATTCTTTACTCATGATAAGTCAGTCTTGTCCGAATTTCTATTCATGGACCCTAAGCCGTGGCACCTGACGTATTATACTCAGTAAGTAATTCAAGTCACAGTTAGTACTGACCGTAGTTGAAGGAAGTGGAACCTGAGTCGCGGTCGGAACCCATACTGATATATATGTATGTGCATTATCGAAGATTGAGGTCTTCTGGCGACCACGTGGCAATACGATTATGGGACTTTCTACTTTTTTCCTCCTCTTGTTGGTTAGTTAGTTTCCTTTCTCTTCTCTTCCCTTTCCCTCTTCACCATAGTTATTCTGTTCTTTTTCAATGGGATTTTCCTCTTCCCTCATATTTATATTAAGTAGTATAGGGTCGCACTACAAGACACTTTTTCAATACACACCCCCCGCCCCCAGGGACACACACACGGGCGGCCCGCACGGGACAAAATGGCAATAGAATTTAATATTTAAAATAATACCGTTAAAATATAAAGACACAGACAGGATGACAAATGTAGGGGTGAACCCCTACAACCCCAACGAAGGGGGTGCGGGGGGCAAAGCTCCCCGCAGATTTACAATTTCAAAAGGATGTATTATGTTAAAGAATAATGAAAAGAGACCGATGGTAAAAATTCAATGGAGAGAAGGAAATCAAACGATGTGTAAGAGTTTTAGTATTGGAAAACGAAGAAACCAAGAACAAGCAATGGAAGAAGCAAAAAAATACTACGATGAAAAAGTAAAACCAAAGTATGATGAATGGAAAGTTAATTATGATAAGGAAACAAAAGAAATCAAAAAAGAAAAGAAAAGGAATTGGAAGAAGACTCCTTTTAAGTGTGAATGCGGAGCTGAAATAAATAGGAGTAGCAAAGCAAGACATATGAAATCAAACAGGCACACGACCCCGCCAGCCCCGCCCGCCCTGCCAGCACCGCCCGCCCCGCCCTAATTTCCATCTAAACATAGGGCCCCCCGTATGTATAGACACGGGGAGCACACGGCAGACCACGGCGGGGGCAGACGATTGATATAATTATTTAATTTCCAAAAAAAATTTATCAACCAATATATACACAAGTTTGTTTGAACAAACAAACCGATTTTCTCAAAGAAAATCTATGGAGACACACACTTACAACGGTATTCAGTATAGGTTGGACAGATTTAGGGAACAAAAAATTAATTATGAAATCAAAAGGGTCAGGGGTCAAGATGTGCTGTATATAATACCGAAGACTAGAAAGTATAAGGTGGATACAACAACGGCCCAAAATTACTTGAACCAAGTAAGAGGTGCTGTTTACTTTGAGGAACAGAAACAAGGTATTCCAGTAGCACCACCATTACCACCTCAGTTTGAAGCGAAAGTAAGAGAAAGAAAAGAAAGGGTGAAAGACCTAATGCGGTATGCTAACTACGAAATCAAACACGTAGATAGAAAGAAGCACGTGCTGGGTATTAATGAAAGCCAGTATTGGGTTAGGATTAGAGGCAACTTCACTTCTTTCAGTATGAATGATATTCTACAGTTTATTGAGATAATCCTGAACGACTTTATCAAAAGACAGAAACAGGGAAGTATGGTTAGTGTAAGCATCAAGTTTGTAGATTACTATGGGGCAGTATCTACAAAGTTGAAAAGGATTAACGAGATTTCTGTCAGCGATGTTTTGGAAAGATTGTCAGCATTATTTCAAAGCAACGAAAGCCTTTATACAGACGAAAAGGGAACCAATATGGATAAGTTTAGGTTTGTTTTGAAATCTGTTGAAATGCCGACTGGCGGAACGAGGCTTCAAATAATTAATAAGTTGGATGTATATAAGAAGAGAGGAGTAATTCAAATTAATAATACAGACAACATATGCTTAGCCAGAGCAATTGTTGTAGTAAAAGCAAAAATTGAAAAACATACAAAATACTCACAGATTATGAAAGGCAGAAAGATACAGGAGGAGATGGCTTTGAAACTACACGAAGAAACAAAAGTCATTCAGGATGTGTGCGGTATTCCTGAAATTAATACATTTGCTATCCACATTAAATACAATCTGGTTATTGTTGAATTTCCTGACAAGATTGTTTATAAGACGGGCCTGCTTAATGAAAATGGCGAGCGACTTACTAACCTTTACATACTTAAGACAGAGAACCACTACGATGCCATAACTAATATGAAGTCTATGGTAAGTAAAGAAAACTTCTGCGAAATATGTCCAAGAGGATTTCAAAAGCGACACGCCTGCGAAGCTAAATGTAATATCTGCGAAACCAAAGAATGTAAGGGTATTAACGATAGAAGCAATTGGACTGATTGCTATTCGTGTAATAGAAAGTTTCCAAATTCGGTATGTTTCAACAACCACAAGAGGACGAATTGTGATATCAAAGCGAAATGTCTTTCGTGCGGACTTAATTACAGGAGAAGGTCGCGAAGCGACCGTTCGCCCAACGGGCTGAACAAGGACGAGCACAAGTGCGGTTATGCGAAATGCCGTAATTGTAAGGAACTAAAACCACTTGAACACCAATGCGAAATCGTGAAAAAAGAGATATTACCTTTTTCAGAGAAATACATATTCTTTGACTTTGAAGCTACACAGGATACGGGCGAGCACATAGTCAATCATTCGGAAAGTCAGTATTTTGATGCGAAGGAACCGCCAGTTATCCATAAGAACATTGATGATTTCTGTAAGTGGGCTTTTGAATCTAAGCACAACGGCTTTACATTCATTGCGCATAACAGTCGTGGTTATGACTGCCAGTTTATTCTTAAATGGTTAGTGGATAACGGACAAGCACCATTCGTCATTTATCAAGGCGGTAAGATAATGATGATGACTTTGAAAAAATACCGTTTCATTGATAGTCTCAGTTTCCTGACTATGCCTCTGGCTGATTTTCCTAAGACATTCGGATTGAACGAACTTAAAAAGGGCTTCTTTCCTCACTTCTTCAATACTGACAAGAACAAAAATTATGTTGGGGTTATGCCTCATAAGAAGCACTACGGCTACGACACTATGAAAGATAAGAAAAGGGCGGAATTCTTAGAATGGTATGAAAGCCAAAGAAACAACACATTTGATATGCAGAAGGAAATCGCTGAATACTGTCACAGCGATGTTGATATTCTGAGAAGGGGTTGTATGGATTTTAGAAAGCAGTTTTTAGAATTCGGTATTGATCCGTTTCAATATACAACTATTGCGAGTTGTGTTATGGCTTTGTATCGGGCTAAGTTTATGCCAGAGAATTCAATTGCTGTGTTGAAGGCGGAAAAGCAAAACAGGATAACCTCTCGGGCTTGTGTTGAATGGATAGCTTACAGAAGCAGGTTAGACCAAACGGATATCAAACACGCATTCAATGGTGGTGAAAAGATGTTTCGTATTGGCGACTCAACTATTTATGTAGACGGCTGGGATGAGAAGAACAAAACCGCTTACGAATTTCACGGATGTTTCTGGCACGGATGTCCAAAGTGCTTTAATAGAAATACAATCAATACTAAGAAGAATGAAACGATGGGCGAACTATACAAGGCAACAATGAGACGAGAAAAAGACCTAAGCAAACAAGTAAGCAAAATAATAAGTATATGGGAATGTGAATGGAGATTAATGAAAACAAGTGAAACCCTAGCGGAAGATACGAACGAACGAATTACGGAACAGGAAGGACTGAACCCTCGAGAGGCAATGTTTGGAGGTAGAACGGATGCTCTAACATTGTATTGGAAATCACGACACGATAACGAATACGCGAAATACATTGACATATGCTCTCTGTATCCTACCGTTATGTTTTACGACCTTTACCCTAGCGGGCACCACGAAATCATACGGCCCTCAAATGACGACGACCGACTGTCTATGAAAAACAAAATCATAAACAGAGAATATTTCGGAGTGTCTAAGGTTAAGATGCTACCGCCGAGAAAATTACTACATCCCGTTTTACCTAAGGCAGATAGAGGTAAGCTTATGTATTACTTATGCGACAAGTGCGGAATGACTGAACAGAAAACCGAATGTAAGCACACCGATAACGAGCGAGCAATAACAGGCACTTGGGCAACACCCGAAATCTACAAGGCCATAGACAAAGGCTACAAGCTAATTAAGGTATATGAGGTATGGCACTGGAAGGAGCAGAGCAGTAGCCTGTTCAAAGATTACATAAAAACTTTCTTAAAGGTTAAACAAGAGTCAAGCGGATATCCTGATGGTTGTATTACACAGGAACAAAAAAGAAACTACATTGACAGTATGGAAGTCAAGATGGGTATTAAGATGGACGAAAACAAAATAGAAGAAAACCCCGGAAGGCGAGCGGTTGCTAAGTTGTGCTTGAATAGCCTGTGGGGCAAGTTTGGCGAAAAGCAAAACAAAACTCAAAACAAAATGATAAAAGACAAAGATACCTTATACAAGTTAATGAACGATAAGTCAGTTGATAACATAAACATAAACATTATTAACGACAAGATAATAGAGGCGAGTTATGACCTTAAACAGGATGCGGTAAGCGACCCCGTAAAAACAAATATTGTAGTTGCTTTATTTACGACCTGCCACGCGAGGATTAGACTATATGAGATGATGGACAAACTAGACAACAGAGTTCTATACCACGATACCGACAGTGTCATATATACAACAGACTTAACGAAAGGCGAAACAGATGTGAAAACGGGTAAGTTGTTAGGTGAATGGACGGACGAACTACACGGAGCAAAGATTATGACCTTTATCGGAGGCGGACCAAAGTGTTATGGATATGTCTTAGATAACGGCAAAGCAAGTATGAAAGTCAAAGGCTTTAGTATGAATTATGAAAACAATAAATCATTAAATTTACCAAATATGTTAAGTGTCATCAGTTGCGGACTTGGAATTAAAAACAGCGACCTTATTGAGAACGGCAAGAATGAATTGTTAGAGTTGCTTAAAACTCAGGAAGAAAAAATGATTGCTAAACGAATTGAAAAATCTGGAAAAGTTGTTATTGTAGAAAACAGCAAGATAACAAGAGACAAACAACAGAAAAAAATAACGAGTGAATACTTAGAAAAAATATTCAGCTTTACTTACACTAAAAGAAATATTATAGGTATTGTAGACAATGCGATTGAAACTAGACCATTCGGTTATTGAACGAAAAAGCAATAAAAAGAAAAATTTATTTTTTTGCCTTTTTGCCCCTACCTTTGAAGCTCCTGATTGTATGTATTCCTTTCTTTGGCTTCACTAACTTAGTATTTACAGCCGTAGCACCCATTAACGATACGGGGTCAAATGCTGTTCGGTAATTCGTGATAGCTGCCGCGGTCTTAGCCCTTTTACCTTTTGGATTTACTTTAACGGCTACTCGGTCAATTACTCCTTCCACAAAGTCTCTTGTGCTACTGCCTTTATTGTATGTTGTAGCCCTTACCCCCGTCTGTCGGCTTAAATCTTTCGCAATCGTTCCTCCAAGGCTATGCCCCGTCAGCTCTACATTTTCTTTACCATATTTCTTTATTACTTCATTAACCAGCTTCTGCTCTTCTTTATATCTCGGTGTTCTTTTTAATACTCCCTTTACCAATGCGACATCTGTGAGTAAGTCCCGCTTATCTACTGAACCTCTAAATGCTACAATTGCCTTACCGTCTTTCTCATACACCGTTGATTTCTCTTTGCTTGCGACTGGCTTCCATCCGTCAGACCCTTTTCGTTCTGACGAAGACAAATAGACATCCTCAGACAACTCAGCACTGCCTCCCTTTAGTCGCACACGTGCGACGGCTCCGCCCTTGGCTGAGCTCTGCTTCCTGTATTCCTTGCCAGCCTTTTTCAATGCTTCACCATAGGTTATGTTATGCTTAGCAGAGTAAGCCTTAACGAACTTTATCCACTCACTCATCCTATATTAATTATTTGATTTTTAATTTTTTATACTGCCTACTATATACCCTACGGGCATAGACCGTATACACCCTACTATGACCACCCTAACAAGACTGTGCGAGAAGTTCCAAAAACTTTCCATTGAAGGAGAAAAAAAATCCTTTTCGTTGGAAGATGTCCAAAAGGTAATCCACGACGAAATCAAAGCAATTGAAGAAAAGAGAAATTCACAGCCGAAAGACACTTTTCAATTCGGCAAATACAAGGGAAAGAAGTTTGAAGATATCGCAAAGATTGACAAGCCATATATTGAATGGTTAGTTCGTCAGCCGTGGTGCCGAAATACGGCTGAATTGAAAAAGTATTTGTAAAGAATTTGTAAATTTTTTTTTTTGCTTCCGCAAAGGGGGGTTATAGGGGGCGAAGACCCCTACTGATCTTCTACGAAATTAACGATAACACTCACATTTCCTCCTCCGCCAGCAGAGACAGACTTTTGTAAAAATGTTAGATTTTCACCAGGTGCGAGTTGTATGTCGTAAGTTCGCAAGTCAATAAGCTGGCTTGAAGTAGCATTAACATACAGTTTAAGTATGACATCCGTTATAGTGGCACCACCAAGAGCAGTCGCGGCGGTATCCTTTGACACGATTGAAGTTGTAGCATCAATATCAGCAAAGTTCTCCGCCGTAAGTGTTCCAGTTGTTTTCACAATCCTCACTATATTAACCTTGCTGTCTTCGTTTGAAATGCTAACGAGAGATGGATAAACGATTGAATAATTTGTCGCACCGCCATTAAAAAGCGATTTATTTTTTATGCTAAGAATTGGGCTTTCAGTAGTGCTCGCCTTTTTATCTCCTTCCGCTTCGTTAGATATGCTTGAATTAACGGTGTTAGCGCCCTCAATAAACATACTACAACTTGCTGTTTTTAAACTTTGTATTCCTGTATCGGCATCATTTCTCATTCTAGCAACAAATGGAAGAGTTGTATTCCGCAGACTGACACCCGTGTTGGCATTCGCATACTTAATCATATGGACTTGCTGGAATTCGCCTGTGTTGGGGTTCTCAATTGAAAACTTAATTGCCCCAAAGCCTAAATATTGAAATTGAATTTGAAAGACATTTCCCTTCGTCAAATCCAAGAGCGGCATATCGCCTGTCCCATCGCACGGGTCATCCCAGTTTTCTTGTTGAATATACGAAACAACACCTCCTTTCGCGTGCGCAATACAGAAACCTAACACACCATCCTTATAAAAGTAGAAACCATTTTGTAGTGCGGTATCACCAATACCAATAAATGACACATATTCCTTAGTTTCATCAGTAGTCCATAAAGCAGTGAAGCGGGCTAAAACTCCCATACCAGTTCTGTATTTTATTTTTCTTTTGCTTTCCATAACGGCATTAGAAGTAATATCTGCGGTTGTTTTTAATTCCGCCATATTGTTTAAAAATGACACACTTGATTTTGTTTCGGTTTTCGTCCATACCCTTGTATTGATAGTATATGGAAAGATTTCCTGTAATACTGGGGTTAATGAGCTGGTTAATGCTTCTCCAAAGGCGGTTTTCATATTTTGACCCCCTACATATCCATCATATCCAACTTTGACATTTACAAAGTCTCCGCCTGGATTTTGGGCGACTAAATTTCTTTGGTGGCTCATAATTCCTATATTAACAAAAAAATAAATAAACTATCAAAAATTAATAATTACATCTTTACCTCACTGGCGGGGTTTTTGCTAGCAAAAAGCTCAACTCGTTGAGCATCTAAGACATCAAAATTTCAATTCCCTTAACAACAACGGTTCTTTGAAGAATAGCATAAGTATAATAGTTCAATTGGACTGCTCCCTCAGCACTCCATTCATACCGCCGTTCGGTATCCAAGGACAGCCCAGCCACTTCATATCCCTCTTCTTCTCGCTTGTCATAAAGCGGGCGGTTGTGGTCCCAGAAATCTACGTGGAACCAGTTATACTTATACACATTAGAGTTCAAAACGGCGGAACCCTTAACTTTTTCCTTCAAAAGCATATAGTCTTCATCTCGGGAACAAGTGATATCAAACTGCTGAATTCTATTACTATCCAAAGTAGTGTAATAAGAAGTAATCTTAGCCTGTGCTCGGTTATCGCAATCAAATGCGGTGTTTGAAGTTTCAGTATTATTAAATCCGCTAGTGTAAATTCGGCGAATTCTCTCACCCTGCGAGCGGTTCATCTTCAACACGAATGACTGAGTGCCCGCCGCGAGATTAGTTTTCCAAGAGAGCGGGTATTCGGTCTTGAACGAAAAGCCTTCACCCGCAATCTTTTGTTGAACACCCAAGATAACATTCGGGTCGGTTTCAACAGCGAGAAATAAGTTAAGGTTGGTAATATTTGCGGGTGCTGCGGTGGCTGTTGCTCCTGCCGCAACACTCAAGACATCAGTTCCATAAAATATGGTTTTCTGTGTTCCCTCCCACACAATCCTCAAATCAAGAATTTCATTAAAGCCAATAGTCTTATCAATTTCAAAAATGGTTCCGAAAAGCATACCAAGAGGAATAGACACATTGATAACTGGAGTCTTTGAATCATCGGCTCCACCTTCAAAATACTTCGCCTCCTCATAAGAGACATTTACAACAGAGGCGGCACCAGTTCCGTTAGCGATAAGCAAATCATTATGACGGCGAGCATTGACGGATGGTGGTGAAATTGCTCCCGCGATAGCATTACCATAAACATTAAGTGTTGCCCGAAGATGAGCATCGGTATCAATACTTCCAGCGACTGTTGCAGCACTTGCTTGTTGGCCAGCATACACAGTAGCATTAAAGGCGGTTGTAGCACGTCCATCAGCATTACACTTTTGAAGCATCGCACCATAACCAGACCCAGCCCCGTGGTTATCCAGGGCCATAAATCTATCATAGGAAATCTCGGGTTTCCAAATCATCTTAGTGTAATTACCCACGTGTTGAAGATTACACAAATACTGCCCGCTTCGGCTTCGTAGTTCAATTGTCTTAATCATTGACAGACAGTCCATAGGAATTCGGTTGTATCTTCCAGCATTACCGCCAGAATCTGGTGTGTAAGTAAATCGCAAAACAGTCCTCGCAAGGTTCAAAGGACGAGTAGGAATTTCAAAAGTTGATTCAATTCCCCCCACTGTGGTAATTGGAATTGTCGCAAGACTTTCGCGGGCAGTAAGTTTGTTAAGCGAATACTTACCGCGAATGAGCTCGCTCTGGCTGTGTGTAAGTTCTCCCCCATATTGGACAGACGGCATACTTACGAATTCAAAAACGATTTTCAAAAGGTCTCTATATATCTTAACCTGAGAAAAAAATAAATAATTCTAAAATTAATTAACCTACCTAGATTTAAGCAAATTGAAGAATGATGTAAATAAACTAAAATAATTCGTTTCCCTGTAAATCAACAAAGTCATTACGATACCCAACCCGTTGAGGTTTATTGGTTGGTCGTTTTCGTCAGTTAAGTAAAACCTAAATACATTGTTTGAATTGGCGGACAGTCTTTTGCCATACTCCGACCCAGACCCATCATATATGACAGAGCCGAACGGGATTTCATTCGCTGTGTATATTTCTTGGAGCACGTGATTATCGCCTTCGCCAACTAGGTCGCTTTGAAGATACAATGTTTTCTCACCCGTCAAGATTATGACATTTGATGACCTCAGTGTATTATTAGCGAAGAAATAAGTAGAAGACCGCTCAAACCCCATAATTTCGTGAATACGAGTTTCGTCATCAAATACAAACCGCGGTTGTATGCCTCCGTTATTCGCTACGGTAAATAATAACTTGCCATCTTCTGGGTCAGTGTTCGTGTTATTGCTTGTTATTGTGTATGTGTAGTCATTGGGGCTTTCTGCGGTTAGCACCTTGGCTAGCTTATTTTTTAGGTTGTTCATTGTGTAGTTGCCCTCGGGTATCGTAATGACCGCCTCATTACCATCCTCACTCAGAATAAAAGTGTTGTAAGGACTTGCCACAGAGTAATATGATTTCGGCACATAGATATGTAAAATTTTACAATGTGTTGGGTTGTCCAATCCTCTTAAATCCAAAGAGTGTGTAAAGTCGCTGTCTGTGCCGTTTATCCTGTTTTTGCTGTTTATGTAATAGATACCGCTACTTCGTCCTCCCTTATATTCCATTGTAGGGACACCGAACGACCCGAATTTTTTGGATATATAATAGAAAATAATTTTTTTAATAATTACTTTAAACCACTTGTGGGGGTGCGGGGGCTTGCCCCTGCTAAATAAAAGTATCAAAACCATACCCATTCTGTGATTTCAACTCCTCCGCCTCATTCTCCTTCAAATCAGTCCATCCGCTGGCAAATTTAAAACGGGTTCCTTTCGCCCGCTCTAAAAGAAACCGCATACTGTGCCAACCGCAAGTATCTGAGGTGTCGCTCTGTTGTTTTACTTGATTAACCTTCATTAATAAATAACTATCAGGTCGGCTTTTATCTAACAGCTGTTTCATTTGTTGCTGGAAAAGTTCAGTCGGCTCGTATTCTGCTAGCGGGTCGTAAATTTCAACACTCCTATCGCCGTTTATGCTTACCCAGACAGCCATCCAATGTTGCCCTTTTTTGGTGCTCGGGTCTGTGTTCATAATAAAACCATACTTCTTTCTTTTTTCTGGTTTTAACTGGTTGATTTGGTCGCTGGCTATCGTGCCTAAATACCAGTCGTGCTTTTTCATTATGTCGTCTATTTCATTCGTCATTAACCCTTTACCAATTCCAGACTGTTCGCCAGGGTCCTCCGTTTCACTCACCAAATCTTCATCATTGCCACTTTCCTCAGGCTCTTGTATAGCTGGTTGATTTTCTTGTTCTTCTTTTTTTTCGTCTTTTTCTTCTCCTTTTGCTTCTCTATCTACTTCATCTTTTCTTTTTTGAACGGCACCTTCTGCCCATAAATCAAATGAAGCCCAAGCCTGGTCTGGCGACATCATTCCCTCGTTTATAATAGGACTGGTATATAGCCATTTTTTCAACATTTCGGAATAGTTTATTTTTCCTCTTGATGGTTTAATATCGGGGATAGTGTGGCCAATAAATCGTAGTTTTTTAACCATCATTTCATTACTAGTTTTTCCTGCTTTATTCCGTTTCTGTCTTATCTGTTCTGCGAACATACCATCAATTAATTTTTCCTTTTTAGTTTGCTTGTGTTTCTCCTCTTCTTCCGCATCCTTTACAATTATGCCTCTCCGTCTTTTTGGCGGTCGTCCTGGCGGAGGTGGTGGTGGTCGTATCATAGGTGGGGCGATTGGTGCCATTAATAATCCCTGTCTATGTCGTCGTTCGGCATTTAGTTCTTGGATAAGTCGTTGTTCCTTTTTCATTTCCCTATCCTTTTCTTCCAACCTTTCCTTAGCCTCCGCCAGTTCTCTTTTATGTTCTCTGTCCAACACCTCTTTTCTTTCCTTAGCATCGGCAAGGTCCTTTCTTTCCTGCCTTTTCTTATCCTCTTGTAGGTCATCCCGTGCCGACTTTTCCTTTTTATCTATGGCTTCAATGAGGTCATACTTTTCTTGTTTAAGTTTGTCTAAGTGGTCTTGAATTGCGGTTCTCGTGTTCTGTTCAATCTCCGACAGGCTCTGAACTTTTTTCAGTTTGTGTTTGTCTTTATGTGTCGGCCAAGGTTTATTTGATTTTGTTTTATTCAAGTATTTCATAAACAGCTTAACGATTTGAAGTGTTGATAAGTCATTTGTTTTCTTTCCAAAGTTTAGATATGCCCGTTTGCCTTTTACTTTGATATATGGCCGACCATCTTTCGTTCTGTATATCCTCGGCGGTCTTTGTTTAGGTTTTTTTCTCATCGTATATAAAAAAAATAATAGAAAGTTTAGTTCAATATTATCTGGGGGTTTAAAATTTAAGTGCCCCACGGCCTCGTTGCTTGCCGTATCCTTGTTTGGCCGCCGCCTTCGCTACACGGTCCGCATAAGGAACTCCGACATCGCTAAGAAAGGTAGCCCCTCTTGAAATCAATTGATTTTTCTTGATAAACCTATTAGCATCCAATATTGCCTGTCCGACTTTTTTCCAATTTACTTTTCCACCCTGTTGCCCCTTCTTACGACCAGTTTTCTTTTTTCCGCCCGCCATTGTGCTTGAATTTCTTGTTATTTTTCCGACTGTTGGAATGACTTCAACCCTTGTTGTTTTTACGACCATTATAATATACGAAAAAAAATAAATAATAAAAATTACAAAAACCTTTTGTTAAAATTATAGACTATCGCAAGCGATAGTTGAAATTTTGCCTCAGCTCGTCCGACACCGCATCAACATACAAAAAGTTAAATCGTTCTTTTGTCGCCTCGTGGTATTTTTCAATGAAGTATTCAAGGTCATATCCAAGGTCCAGATGCTTATACACGAGTTCAATTTTATCAACACTCTGACCTGGAAAAATAAGAAGGTAGTCCAGTTGTTTAATCGCCTCGGGCCGTAGGTCGTTCAAATACTGCGAGCTCATAATCACCTTTGACTTGTAGTGGCGGTTTTTTTTCAACAGGTCGCTAACTGACTTATCCCTTAATCCACTTCCCAAATCATCTAACACGAAAACAACTTCTGGTGTAATGTATTTGCTCGGTCTCGGTTGTTTTTCGCCTACCTCCTTTTTCTTTTCGTCCTCCTTTCCAAAATAAATAAACTTCGGCTTTTCTACTTCATCCTTCCCGTCTTGAATGATTTCGCCTTCTTCTTGTTCCTCATCGGGTTTATTGAGCTTGTCTAACTCGTAATCAATCACAGTCAGTCCATCTGCTTTCAAGTATGTGTATATCGCCATTGGGTTGCCCTTCTTCTTGAAGTGCTTGACCATTTCTTTGTATATGTGGTCCTTGTGTATTGTGCTGGCAATAATAACGATACGGGTCTTTTTGTCGGTAGTTCGTTTCAGGATTTCAAACAGTGCGGTCGTCTTGCCACTCTTCTTGCGAGCGAGAAGAAAAATATTAGCGAACGGTTCATCAAACAACTTATGTCCTTTTGCCAACTTGTCGCCATCTCCGTTTTGTCTGACTGGTTTCACCTTGACATTATTGATTTTCTCCATAGCACCTCCAAATACTTTTATATATTCTAAAATATATTTTTATTTTACTGGCGGGGTCGTAGGGGGAGCAGGCCCCTACCCCAGAAATTCTAAACAAATAACAATTCTTCCAGCTAGCAGGTCAGTTTCAATATTGCCGTTGTCTGTTTTAAGCACTTTAAACGAATACTGTCCATCAGTCCAGCCGATATTTCCAAGATTATAACCGAGGTTTGAAATGTTTGCTGTGGTGCTGTCGGCGAATGTGCCGATAATGCCGATGCGGTCCATATAAAGGATTTTCGTTTTCGTCTCGGTCATATCATTCATATAGTGGATAAACTTAACATTCATTCTGGTTGGGGTAAAGTTCATTTGAATGTTTTTGTCAAATGTCTTGCTACCACCAGCAAAATCATTACTCAGAAAAATAATCTTTTGGTATTTGAACTCACTCATTGTTTCTATATTTTGTATAATATATTATGTTATTAATATTATTATTTGTGTGCTCTGTGTTAGGTCGGACTGCCTGCGATTTCTATTCACGGGTCAGCGATAAAAAAAATGAAAGTTGTGTTTATTGTATCCAAAAGGGATGTGTGTATAAGCCTTTTAGTGATTGGTGTGTTAGTTTTGATGAAGCCATTCCGCTAATCTGCTCAAATGATGCTTCGTGGTATAAAGTCTATCTATATGAATGCTCACTTCTTACTTGAAGATGGGCTAGGAAGCACAATCCCTATTAATAAACTTATAAGCCCGACATAAATGTTTCCAGTTTCACAACTGACATTCGGGTCAGACAACCTCACGATACAAAGTGTTATGATGGCAATAATAATACCCATTTGAAATAAGTATTTAATAAGTCGGCTGTCAGTTTTTCGCTTAGTCAAACAGCAATCCCAGCTGTCCTCGTATTCGTGGTCTATCTTTTTTTCTTCCTGCTTAATTTGGACATCTAGCACACGGTTTTTGAGTTCGGGTGTGAGGTCGCCTCCATCTACTTCTATGATTGGTGGTGGGGGTAGTCTAGGCTGTGGCATTAGGTGGGAAAACGACTGCTCTAATTTCTGCTAATTGGTTGGTTTGGTCTTGTAATATATTAAGTAAAGTTTTATTTTCTTTTTCTAAATTAATCACCTTTTCCGCCATACCGTTTACAACGGTAGTTGTATGTTGAAAAGCACTAATTAATACTGGTATGAAGTCTTGGTATGATATTCCTTCAATATTTTCATCTTTACCTATTTTCATTCCAGTATTTGATACAAACTCTGGAAATACTTTCTTAACCTCGTCGGCTATAAAGCCAATATTCTTTTTTTCTTTCTTTTCGTCTGATTTCCAATAATATGAACAACAATTTATTTTCATTAATTTTTCACAACATTCGCCACATTCTAATGTCTCAATATCTGCTTTTAATCTCCTGTCTGACGAACTTGTCCACTTATTATCACCCAAAGCAACAGCAACATAACCAGAATGAGGGTCGTTAGCATTTGTAGAACTCCAAGCAAATAAACTTGAACCGCTATATCCAATATGGCCAAAATTCGCACTTCCATCACCTTTCATAACTATTTGTGTTTCGGTAAGATAAGTAGGTCTTGGTCTAATATTCACATATCCATTCGTGCCGATTGTTCTGTAAATATCGCCTTTTGCCGTCATTCCCGCATTTGCTGTTAATAAGCCCGTTGTGCTACTGATGTCCATTGCTACATTAAACGATACAGTAATACTGTATTCCCCACAGTCACTCCTGATTTGTAATAGAAAGTAAGATTAGTGCCTTTTTGTATTACAAAGTTAGATGTCGCAGAAGATGATTTCCATACCCCTCCCGACACATAAGCATCAAAACCTAAATTAATATCATTATGAGCATAATTCCACATTTGAAAAACTGGATAGACATCTGCTGTTGTTATTGCCTGTATATGTGGTCCAGCGGGGTCGCTCACAGTTCCATATAATTCTAAGCCACCAGTTGCTCCTGTTCCTTTTGTTGTGTTGCCTATGATTATCGGTTTGCCTGATGCTGTTGTTATTTTGTCGCTTGTTGCCAATGTCGTTGTTGATATACCAGCACTCGCGGTTATTAATCCTTTCGTCCATAATGTTCCATTAAGTCCATTCAAAGACATTAGCAATTGTTCAGAGCCATTCTCCCATATAAACCCGGTATCTGAACCAGCATTACACCTAAATCGCATAGCCCATTGATTGAAATCATTTCCTGCAACTGCTGAACCACCTGCTAAACTTCTAGTATTCGTGGCTCCTTGATTAGTTGCCATATAAATCCCCCAGCTTGTAGTATCCGTATCATATAAAAATATACCTTGCCCACTACCTCCATCTACTTTATTTTGAATAGATAGCTTACAACCACCATCTGCTGTTAATAATCCACTTGCTGTTGCCGTTGTTGTTGATATACCCGCAGTTGCCGTTAATGTAGTTCCCGTTATGGTTCCAGCGCTTGTTATGTTGTTTGAATTCATATCTAAGGCACCATAAAACCGCATACCACCCGCATTATTAAAACGGACAATGTCAGATGAAGCAGACTTATTATCCAAAAGTTTTGAAATATAAAGCCCCGCACCTTTTACATCAAAAGCCACATTCGTGAATAGGTAGCCTCTTTGGTCGGCGGTTCCACTTGTATCCGTGTTTAAAGTATATAAGAAAGACTGCCAATCTCCTGTTGTCTGTGAAAAGAATATGTCTCCTCCGTTTTGGTTTAATATCCTCGCCCCATTATATGTTATATTTCCACCATTAATGATATCCACATTATTAAAATCTGCTTGGCTTAATAAAGTCAGTGCTCTTACATCATTTCTTGTTCCATTAAATATTTTAATTCCTGTTATTGTTTGGTCGCCTGTTAGTCCCACGAAATTAGTATCAACATAACTTTTATTCGCTCCGTCTGTTGATAATGTAGGAGTTCCAAGGTTGGCTATTTTGCTACTATTACAATCTAGCCCCGAAGCATTTACCCAGCCGACTATCGTCCCGTCAATAATAAACTTATTTTTTTGGCAGAAATTTCAAAGTTGTAATATGTTGCTGTTTTCATATCCAAACTAGCAATTGACCCGATATTACTGGTAGAATTGAAAACCACGAATGTTCCTTTTGTTGTTGCATTGATTGAATTTCCCGTTATTTCAACACCACTGCTATATGTCTTAATTCCTGCTATGGTTTGGTTTCCTGTTAGTTTCACATTTTGCCCGTCTAATGTATCAACATAACTTTTATTTGCTCCGTCCGTTGTCGCTGATGGTGTGGCTAAGTTTGTTATTTTTCTATTGTTCAAAGATAGTGTCGTGCCCGTCGCTGTCGCGATTACGTTATCACCCGCATATAAATCAACATATGACCCCGTTATTTGTATTGGATAATAGGCCGCGGTTGCTATTTTTTGTGCCACAATCTCTCCTATATTTGTCGCCGTATCAAAGGCAATACCGATACCATCAAAAGCGGTTGGAGCTGTGGCGCCCCGCACTTCTATTGTTGAAGTAAATTTTTTATTCCCTGCTATGGTCTGGTCTCCTGTTAGTTTGACAACCGAAGTATCAAGGGCAGAAACATCAATACCATCAACGAGATTTACATTTGTTATGCTTTGACTTTTCATATCAAGACCAGCACTCGCATTTATTATACTGCTAAATGTTTTAATACCAGCTATGGTTTGGTCTCCTGTTAGTTTGACGACTGCGGTATCAAGGGTGGATACATCAATACCGTCAACATTACCCACATTTGTTATGTTAAATCCTCCCATATTTAAACTGCCCGTCATAGCCACGGTGCAGTCCTTTGCCAGTTTAGTATCAGTGTAAGCCTTCGTTGAAGCATCGCCGTCATAGAATGGTGCTGGAAGTCCGCTGATTGCTGTTGTGCTGTTAAAATTAAAAACATTACCAGTCCATGTTATTCCACCCCCTGTTGTTGGAGCAAGAAGTATAGAAGAACCAACAATAGATAGTGGATATCCCGTTGCTCCACCTACCTCCGACGAATAAATAGAACCCATATTATTGTTGTAATTGAAGAATAACTTACCCGTGTTTAATGGATTTGAATCTTTTACACCCAAATAAGTAGTAAATATTTTGTTTCCTGTTATTGTTTGGTCGCCTGTTAGTTTAACCGCGGAACTATCAAGGGCAGAAACATCAATACCATCAACATTACCTACATTTGTAATTTCAAATCCTCCCATATTTAGCGGTTTCATTGACTTTACTTCCGTATTTGAAATGGTGAATATATCGCCCGACCCTCCGCCAAAATAAAATGAATCACCTCCAAATATAAATGGTTTATATGTGACTGTATCTCTATCAATTGAAGTTAATATACCAGCTTTGACATCGCTGTCGTATGCTAATTCTATACCCGCCCCAGAAGTTGGTGCCGCATTACCGCTGACTCTTAGTCTATTCGTAGAAAAATTCTTTGCTCCTGTTATTGTTTGGTTGCCTGTTAGTTTAACAACGGAAGCATCAAGGGCGGAAACATCAATACCATCAACATTACCAACATTTACTACATTAAAACCTCCCATATTCAAATCTCCAAACATCATAGTGAGGCCGTCTAATCTCAGAAATGGTGGGGCTATGTTTCTCCATTGACCCGTGCTATAAATGAGCAATTGGTTATCGGCGGGTGTGCCTGTTATGACTACATCACTTAAAGCATCTATTGACTTGTTTGAAAATCTTGTGTCAAATCTACCATCAGTATAGTATAGATTAGTGCCTTCTTTTATGTCCGTTGTGCTTTTGGTAGCCAGTCGTGTGTCAAATCGGCTGTTGGTAAAATAAAGATTTACGGGGTCAGCATCTTCTGGCACCCTATCTGTATTTAAGCCAATAATATTAGTGTTCGTCAAATCAAGGTTGGCTATATCCAGTGAATCCACCGCAATTTCAGACAAGCCTAAGAGCGATTTATATTGACTGCCCATTGTATATATAATTTGGATAATGATTAATCCGTATAAAAATTATTTTTGGTTAGATATACAACCGAAACAAACTATGCCGAGAGGTAATAGGGAGATTGCCATAAAAAATCTTGAAAAAGCTACTGTAATGAAGAAACAGTATGTGAGGCAGAGAAAGATTGAGAGGGCTAGGGAATTACTAGCGGAGGAAGAGGCGAAGAATGCGAAAGAAATGACCAATGATGAAAAGATGGAACATACGGCCAAGAAACAGTTGGCTAAGGATATGATTGATGGACGGGATGGTGAGATAAGTGAGGAAAGCAGTTCGGATGAGGAAGTAGAACACGACTTTGCAGATATCGTAGCCCAACGGGTTGCGGGTATAAAATTGAAGACTAAACAGAAGAAGAAGAAAGTGGTAAAAAAGAAAGTGGAAGAGGAGAGCGAGGACGAAAGCGAAAGTGAGGAAGAGGAAGAGCCTAAGCCTAAGAAAGGAGGGAAGAAGACTAGCAGTGTTAGTGTCAATGTTTATAACCAACAACCCGATAAACCAAAACAAGAAAACAATGATGTTTCAAAGATATTTTTAAAGTTCTAGAAACTTTTGAAAAAGTTTCACAAAACCTTTTGCTGAAGATTTTTTAAATCTTTCAATATACGAACCTTCACTAAAAAAATTCGGGTCGTAGGGTGTCCCTACAATGGACCACAAACACAGCAATCCACAAAATACTGAAACGGAGGCGGAGTCTTTGCAAGATAAGGAAGAACTTGAAAAACAGAAAATTGAAGAAGCTTCTGAAATACACCATCAATCTAAGAACTCTAAAAAATGGAATACTATACTAGCCCCTGAGCCTGAACCATTAAGCCAAGTGTTTATTGACCTTATGGATATGTCTAAAATAGCTACTAAGAAAGGAAACAAAAACTACAACTTTGGTTTAGTAATGATTGATGTTTATTCTCGTCGTGGTTGGATTGAACCGATCAAAAATAAATCAACTGGCGAAGTATTAGAAGGATTTAAAAAAATGCAGAAACCTAAAAGGATTACTTCCGACAACGGCAGTGAATATAAAGGACAAGTCGCAGAATACTTCAAAGAGAACGGAATTCAACATACTACAAACGAAGTTGGCGACCACCGAACTATGGGTATAGTAGATAGATTTATTAGAACAATAAGGAACGATTTGAATTTTATGTGGGAAGTTAATGATGATTTTGTTTGGGTTCCTTACATTTATGAAATTGTTGATAATTATAATAACACATGCCATAATACAATAAAAGCAACACCTATGGAAGTCTATGAAGGTAAAAAGAAAAACGATCAAGAAATATACAGGGCTGGTCTTATTAATAAATTTCCTAAGGGCTCAACAGTTAGAAAAGAACTAGAAAGAACGGTTTTTTCTAAGGGTGATGTTCAGTATTCAAAGGCTATATATAAGGTTAAAGGGCGTAAAGGCTTCAAGTTGATTTTAAGTTCTGATGAGATAGTCAGCCCTCAGCAATTATTAAAATCTAAGTTTGATAAACCAGTTGATGAAGAAGAACAGACTAATTCAAAATTAAAAAAAATAACTAAGGAACGGAACACTCAAATGTTACTAAATCGCGAAAGCATTGATCACAATAATATAAGAACTTCAAGCAGAATGAAAAAGAAAGTTGAAAAGTTAGACCTTTAATAACCAAATACATTTAATCCTACTTTATGCATAACTGATTTGTGTTTCTCAGTTAGTGTATGTCTTTTTAAGTGTGCATATGAAATCATAACACCACACTCACACTCAACTAATTTTGATTTTTTTTCTTGTATTTTTAGCTTTTGTAAATTACTGAATAGTTTTGAGTTTTCTTTTCTGTATTGCTTTCTCTTTTCTTTATTTTTTCTTCCCATTCTTTACATTTTTTTGCTATTTTCTCTTTATGTTCTTGCCTATATTTTCTAAATCGTTCTTTGTTTTTTTCACGATATTGTTTAATTTGATCTTTGTTTGCTTCATAATATTGCTCGTGATATTTGGTATCTTCCTTCCACTGCTTAACAGTTCTTCCTGCGATACATCTCTTAATACAGTTTTCTGTCTGTCTCATTATTTCTCCTTCTCGCTTGCAAAGTTCTATCTTGTTATTACAAGGAAACATTTCAATAAGTTCAATGTAGTTATCATCATATTTCAATATCTCAAAAGAAGTCATATATCGTTTGTTTTGCTTATAATGTGCTCTATGAGCATACAATCTTTTATGTAATGGATTTGTAGTGGAACCAATATATATTTGGTCGGTCTGGTGCGAACGAATAGCATATATCTTTCCTTGGTTGTAGTCTGGCATTTGTCTTCTTTTGTTGTCTCTTTTTGTCTTATTATGTCCTTTTCTATAATATAAAATTATTTTTGTAACAACTTTGCATTTTGTATTTTTTTTTTTTGTTGGAGCAAATCCACAACTCCAAAACACAAAAAAAACTATTTTTGGTGTTCGGAGAAATCTGTAGGTCTATTTTACAGTTTTCGTGTTTTGGTCACGGGCTCATTTCCTTTTTATTATCAATGGGGGTTGTAGGGGTTTCCCCTACATTGCCATTTTGTCCCGTGCGGGCCGCCCGTGTGTGTGTCCCTGGGGGCGGGGGGTGTGTATTGAAAAAGTGTCTTGTAGTGCGACCCTATACTACTATATTATTATTTTACTTTACTTTTATGGTTTCTTTTGTATACTTTTACCGGTGTTATTATTACTATTATTATTATTATTATTATTATTATTATTATTATTATTATTATTATTATTATTATTATTATTATTATTATTATTATCATGATTATTATTATTATTATTATTATTGTTACAATCCCCGAAGATAGCTCAATAAAAAGTCGGTAATACAACCAGACACAAATCCCCAAAAGAGAATGATGTCTCGTTATATTAGCTCAGTGAAGCCGAAAAGAAAACGGCAACAGACCAAGGTTAAAATGGCATTAGGTCAAATCCGGCCAAACGATATTGAAAATAATGGGAAAAAACTAGGTGCACCTGACACCAGAAAAAGGGTACTTTTTACCGGCTATCCGGGGGGTGATGCCTACAGTACCCCTTCCCGTTTTTTTTGACGGAAATATGCAATATTTTCGTCATATAATTGCTGATTTCTTTTCTGCACAAACGCTACGGGGTGTCGCAACTAAGTGCATTAATCCACAGATAGACGGTGCAGTGGATATATAAAACACATACGCCAGACACGAGTCAACTATAAGTCTCCAGCCTCGTTTTTGTAAATAAAAACTCCTCCTTCCACACTTGTTGTCCCCCCCGTAACTTAATTCTGAGGCAGTATGTCAAGAACAAATAGTATTACTATTGCAATAAAAGCAGCGTTATAATTTTTCTCCTTCTCCAAAAACACTTCCGATCAGTAAATACATTGTCTTTTAATAACATACCCTTGTATTCAATCGGTTACCTCAATATAGTACGAGGGGGCCAGACCTAATAACTATATCCAAAGCCGGGGTGAGTGAGCCCGACCATGCGATATGCCGACGCAAGTAGAGACGGACCGTGCTGGTATGACGATATTAAGTATATCCAAAGAAAAAAATTTAATATGTCTACTATGAGAACATTTTTTGAGAACATCACCCTGGATACTTGAAGCAGGGTCGTACCAGGAACCATCGCTAAACTCACAAGCGATCCCCTTATACGGTGTCGTATCCATTTGCCGATTGACCCTCGCACTCATATGTTGCGATAAAAATGCCAAGTAACAACAATGGTATAAAAACATTTTAATAAGACATGATCTGACATGGGCACTATGAGATTAATCCACATGCAGCTTTCAATGTCCGACGCGTGATAAAAGAAAGAAATGTCACTTACTGCCTTCGTCGCCTTGCGCGAACCCCTTTGCCAGGTGGCGGGCCGCCAACAAAAGTCAAGTCAAACTTCGACTCCTCCAGAATGTCCCATATTTTGTTAGGGATGGCGCCCAAAAATAAGTCAAAAGGAATATCAAGCACTCCTCTAGGCAGTGACTGAATAGTCCACGCAGTGTGGTCTTTGTCTCGAAGGGTAATAGTATCATCCCATGTCTCGAGATTTTTCGCGTCTTTGTACTCCATATCTTTCTAGGCACTCCGATCTGCGAGACGATCCTATCGATCAGAGCCTCCGCAGTTGTCTTGCCTGTAGCGTCCTTAACAGGAACAACCCAGACATAATTGGTGGCTCGATCTATTGCGGTAAGAAGGTATCTGTACCCTTCTGCCGATTCGGGGAAAGGTCCCACATGATCGATGTGTAAAAATTCAAACATCCCGGCGTGTAACGGGAATGTACCGATCAGGCCAAAGTTCGCCTTCAGCGGTGTCTTTGTGGTTTTGCATGGGATGCATGCGTCCACTTCCCTGTCTATCTCCTCCTTCATCCCTTTCCACCAAAATCGCCTCGCTATGAACCAATGAGTTCTTTGTCGACCCGGATGTGCCAGTAAGGGGCATTTATGGGCTGCGACATATATAAAGCGCCTCAACTTCTCTGGTACCCAGAGAGTCCATTTGTCAGGCTGTGATGCAAATTTGCCATGCTGGCCCTTGTACCACAATAGCCCATCTCTCCACGCCATCTCCTTCATCTGATCTTTGATCTGTGGAGTCTTTTTAAGCTCATTAGGGTTCTTGTATAACGTTATGAGCTCCTTGAACTCCGGATCCGTCGCCTGTTCCTGCCTCCACGCGGTAGGCGAGGCGATATGAATAGTACCGTCCTCCAACCTTACTCCTACCCTCTCCGGGTCTTCATCAAGCTCGCTTCGATTTTCCTGTGGAGGTTCAGTACAGACCTCAGTCGTCTCCTCCTCTTCTTTTATATTCGCCTTCGCGTTCTCGTATGCCTCATAAGACCACTCAGCGTCTTCGAGAACATGCGCCTCACAGCATATGCCATGCTCCGGGCCTTGAGGACTATATCGTAGACCCGTGCGGTCATAACGAACGCCTCTTGCCATCTGCATCGCCTCTATGTGGCTCACCTCGTATACCTTGTCCGTGGACAGGTCCATCATCTCCACTGATGATACGAGAGCCGACACCTCCGACTGAAACTCTAGCCTGGAAAGGCTATCAGCGACTACGTTTCGCTTTCCCGGTAAGTAGACCATCGTGAAATTGAAACATGACAAGAAAGCTTGCCACCGCGCCAAACGGCCGGTTTGTTCATGATTCATCAACCAAAGAAGGTTGTGATGATCGGTCCTAACCGTGAATAGAGGTCCTCCCCACAAGTATTCTCTGAGCCTCTTGAGAGCCCATACTACTGACAACGCCTCCCTCTGTCGCGTGCAGTAATTTCGCTCCGCCGCACACAGCTTTCTACTAATAAACATGATCGGGCGCAACTTTTTCTCCTCATCTTCCTGTTGCAGCACCGCGCCAATCGCAAACTTAGATGCATCCGTGTCGACTACGAACGGCTTCGTAAAGTCGGGCATCATAAGTACTAATCCGCCGTCCTTGGGATCTTTGTAAATGAAATCTTTGGGCGTATTAAACGCCTGCAAAGCCTCCTCATCCCACTTCTCAAAGTCTCCAAAATCAATCATCTTCTCCAGCTTAGCCCGAGTTGCACCCCAATCGGGTATGAACTGGCTGTAGTACTGTGCCATCGCAAGAAAAGAGTGTAACTCTGTGCGATTCTTTGGCAACTGTCTACTCATGATCTCCTCCCTCTTCTCGCGCGATATCGAGACCCTACTATGAGAAATCTCGTAACCCAAATACGTCACACTTGTCCTGGCAAGCTGACATTTCTTTAGGTTGCATTTCAGGCCAAATGCTCCGATGCGCCTGAAGACATCTGACAAGTGATCGATATGCTCTTCCATTGTGTTAGAGTATACGATGATGTCATCGATGTAACAAAATGCATATTCTCCCGCCTTCTGTCCTCTCCTTCTCATAAAACCATCCTCCGACTGGTCGTCATATTGACCGCTCAACATCTTCTGCATCGCCTTCTGAAAGAGCCCCGGGGCCTGTTTGAGTCCCATTGGAAGCACCTTCCACTGGTATATTTCCATACCCACAACGAATGCAGTCAGCCATCTGGATTTCTCGTCCAGTGGTATCTGCCAGAAGCCGTTCTTAAGGTCAATGACCGAATAGAATTTAGCATTCCGCAGCACCCTTCTGCCTTCTTCTAAGGTCGGCAGAGGATTTCTCTCTTCCTCTAGCACCTTATTCACACGGGCATAATTGATCGTCAAGCGCCATTCTCCTCCTGGCTTAGGGACGATTTTCGGTTGAGAGACAATTGGAGATGTAGATTTTTCAATAAAGTCCTCATCGAGCAACTGTCTCACATTCTCCTCCGCTATTTTTGCCTCATGTATGCTCAAATTTGCCCTCCGTGGTGCCGGAGATGGCTCCGCACCCGGTATCTTGTAAATGACAGCAGTGAAGTCATCCGACTTTACACCACCTGCCCGAGGAGGGTCGAAAATTTCTCTGTACGCCTCCATCTTAGCTTTGAGAAACGCCTTCTCTCTCTCCGAACCCACTCCTTCTTCTAAAATTTTCCGCGCCGCCGCTTGGAAATCTTCCTCCGACATCTTCTTATGCTCCTTGAGGGGCGCTAAGTCCTCCTCCAAACTCAAATCTTCCTCGGACAAATCGTCTAGTCCCGTTCTTTCATACGTGACTGTGTCCGGCTCATCATCATGACCCAGCCCGACAAGCATATCAATAAGGTTCGCGTATTGTATCGGAGCCTTACGGGTGTAGAAACCATCAAAGCATGTGAAAGCTTGAGGTATCAATTTCAACTTGTCCTGGGCTCTGAGCTTCTGCTTGTATGCACTGCTCTGCTCCCGAGACCCGAGTCGACAAGCCACCACTAACTGTTGCTTGCGAGAAGGAACAGGTATAGGATGATCAATAAGCCGGTCCCTTATCTCCTGTGCCCAGATCGCCTTCTCATTGTATGGCAGAATGACAGTATACGGCTTGTTACTCTCAAATAGAGTCCGTAGACACTTTTTCACTTCAGTTAATGAGCGCGGCCAGGTAGGCACATCGCCCCAAAAGTTCGTGATAAAAGTTTTAATGTCATCCGCTGGAGTATCGGGGATACGCCCCTTCCTCCTTGGCACAAACGCCTCTCTCTTCTCATCTGACACCTTCGCATGGTAACAGTAGCCATTGGTAATATGGACATCTGCCCCGCCACCTTCTGCGAATCTGGCCAACGACGGGCACTGTTTCGCAACACATATTATCTCCTCATTACGCGCTACGACTAAGTCATCAATAGACTTTCTGTCCCATGCGGGAATCGTAACCGTATACGCCTGCATCTCCGTCTCCAAATTGTCGGTCCAGGTCAGTTCCTCCGGCACTGTGACACAGGGGTGTACATAGGCTTCAGTTGCCTCATGTACGAAGGCCAACTTTTTCCTCTCCGTTGCTAGACTCAGCTCAAAAGCCTCGTATGAGTCAGTAGCAGTCATCGGATTAATATCCTCCTCCTCTCCATTCTTCACTCCATAAATCACCCGCCGTGCGGCGCAATCGATCACAGCCCCCATCGTAGCCAATTGGTCATACGACAGCAGGATTGAACCGTGGTAATCGGGGACAACATAGAGGTCCGCACGATATACTCGACCGGATTTCAATTTGAAAATTAATGTGACGATGCCCGTAATTTCCGTACGGCTGCCTACCCCTTTTAGGGTCCCCTTTGTTTTCCTAATGTTTTTGTACACCCATGTCCGGTGACTATTCAAAAACTTCTGGCCGACAATATTAATATTCGCCATCGTATCATTACCAACTTTTAATGTGGTTTGTAAAGTTTCACAAAAGAGGTCAGTGTAGCATAGCGCGTCTGGTCTATGTAAACTAGCCGCTAGCACATGAATTTTTCGTTCTAGGGTTTTGAGTCTAAGCTCAAGTTCCTTGTCCTCTTCTCGTTCTCCCCCCTTTTCCGCCAACTTAACTTCTTGAGTCTTCGGGGCTTCCGGTATCTCGAGTGTCTTTTGGACAGAGTCTGGTACACCGAGTGTACTCGTGTCTATAGCAGAGACTATTGAGTCCTTTGGCGGGGGTACGGTCCGCTGCTTCTTCGTAGGAGAAGACCTAGCCTTTGGTTTCGGCTTCCTCTCTTCCATCGCCTTCTTCGCCTTCCTTGAGGCTTGTGAGGCTGTGTGCCTTCACCTTCACGTCTAGGAGGAACGGAACCGTTCGTATCCTGTTCATCAACAGTAGGCATAACTGTGACTGTCGGATTAAAAAGAACAGTTTTTATCTCCTTCTCTCTCTTCTTTTCCTCTCTCTTCTCCTCCCGTCAGTCTACGACGACAACACGCTCACCTGAGCCGGTGTCTTCGTCTTGACGTCCCCCCTCCGTAGCGGTATGAGCTTGCTGGGGGTAGTTGGAGCTGGAACTGGTGCTATAATTCCAGTATCCGTGTCCTCTGGGAGGGCGCGCTGGGGTCCGTCCTCCCCTTCCACGAAAGCCTCGTCCTCGTGGTGCCGCCCCTCTTGGTGTCCCTCGGGACCCTCGTGACGATCCTCTCGTCTCTCCTCCTCCTCTAGTCGGCGCCTTTGATCGGCCCGATGTCTCTCTCTTCTCCCTTCTCTTCATTCTGTCAAGGAAGTAAATGATGGCCTCCCGGAACTCCGCATCCGAGACCATATTCGCATTCCACCTCCCCTCCTCCAACTCCTTCTTGTACATGGCGTACATGGTCTTTTTCATGCCTTCGAGCTCTCTAAGGAAAAGATTTCGCTGCCTATCATCAAGAGAGTCGTGGCTGAAGAGGCAATTGCCTACTCCTTTGTGTGCCTCATGCTTACACGCCATGTATGAAAAATAGCGGTAGCACGGCGTCGGCTCATCTCTCCCCCTCTTGAGACCTGCCGTTCGAGTTGCATGTGCTGCTTGAGCACCTCCAACCCCCTGTGTCGCGGCACTGGAGAATGACTCGGTGGCCGTGTCCAATTCGGAACACGCGTCGAGCACCTCCTTGAACAGGTCGCCCGGCGGAGTAGCCGCTACAGTCCTCTCGTATATGTTCGTTTCTAAAAAATCCGCCGTCTTCACCGCCGTGAAGGTCGGACAGGACTGTATGATCCTTGCGAGCTTGCTCGGGTGTCGTGTACACAAAGCACTCAGGAAGTACAAAATGATAGACTTCCGGCTATAAAAGAGCCCGTACTTGGCGCTGACCTCAGTGAGGATCGCTGCCAACCTCGTGCCAATGCCCAGCCCTTCGTTCACCTCTTGAAAAATCTCAAACCCAATCAAAGTACCAGTGCACAGGTGCTGATACCCATGAGTTTTAAAGTATTGCAAGAGGACGGCAACTGGCACCGTGCATTGCAGGTCTGAGGCTGCTCTCCTAGCCGCCACCTCCACCGCTCTCATCGCCTTGTACTCCCCAACATCAAACCCTTGTGTGATGATTGATGGGTCCAACAAGGTGTACAACGCCTCATACTCCTGTGTTTCGTCCGTTGGATGCTGCTTCATACAAGCATCAATTCTTCTGAGCTTGTCTCGAAGGTTCGCATCCGTGTCCTTCGGACTCGCTGTCTCTGCATACAGCGTCAGAGCAGTGGCATCGGACTTTGTATATTTTTGGAAGGCCTGTATGATAGCCTGTCTGTCCTTTTTGTCATTACTGTTGACAATGACAGTGGTAGGCGCTGAGCTAGTCGCAGGGGCCGAAGGGGCTGTGTGGGCTGACGGGGCGGAGCGGCCCGAGGGAGCCATATAAGATCCAGAGGAATATTTCGGTCCCTTTGTTCCCGCCGCCTTGGCTAATGCAATCTTTGCCTCCATCTCCTTCTTTTCTTTCTCAGCCGCTAGCTCTTTGATATACAGCTCTTGGGCATGATGAAAAAAAGACAGGATCTCAGCTGCCTTCCGAAGGAACAAGGCCTTCTCCGCCAACTCCTTCTCTCCCGCTTTATTGGTGGGGGGTGGTGCGGCCGTCCCCTCCAAGATCGTATGATCCTTCGTGAAGACCCACCTCTTCCATGCGTCATCCTTCACCAAGGCCGCATGCAGCTTCTTCATCCTCGTCACCCCTCCAGCTTCGCCTTCTATTTCCCTCAGGGCCGGGTGAAGGTCCCTGCCAAACTGGGTGTGTTGGAGTTTACCCAGGTCCACTAACTTGGCCTCCATAAGTTTCAGAGACACATCCATGACATTGATCTGTCCTTTTGGATTCCTGAACTTAAACTCCTTTTCCACTCTCTTTATTGAATCAATGTCATGACCAGGATCGAGCAACCTAGCCAGTGCTCTTGTGTTCCATGGCAGCACAGTCTTTCCAGTCTGGTACTCAAAGAGTATAGCACACTCAAACACTGTCCATGAGAGGTCGAGTAGCTCCAGTAAAGACATATTGTCCCCAAATGAGACGTGTTGCACCTGTAACTGTGCACCGTCGTCTCTGAGGAATTCTGCGAGAGGCAGAGCTTGCCTTGGGAGAGGGTAACAGATGTCCTCCTTCTTCAAGGGTTGTCCCCATCGCATTTCTTGGGGAATGTATAGCCATTTATAGGCCTCATCCTTCCCTTTCTTCTCCTCAAACTTTCTTACTTAGTTTGCCATATTCGGCCACAAACCTCGCTTCCTCTCCTCCCTTCTGCTCCTCCTCGACTTCCTCTGCTCCTCCTGTGTCAAAGGAAGGCGCAGTAAAAAATTGATTCTCTGCTCCTCCTGTGTCAAAGGAAGGTGCCAGATCTCCTCCTTCTGCATGAGAGTCAACGAACTCCTCTTCGTTTCCTGGGGTTCGCTCACTCTCCCCCCTCCTTCCTGCCAGTCTTCAGACCTAGTAGACATGGATGCTGAAGGAATACGGATGAGACAGAGTTGTTTCTACCCAGTAATTGCTCTGTTCGTCTATGAGGAACGAATAGAGAGAAAAAACGAAAAGACAGTATAGAGAGAGAGCGTCTCACCTCTATGTCTTATGTGTTTTTTTTTTTTTTTTTTTTTTTTTTTTTTTTTTTTGTGAGAAAGAAGTAATCTGTACGACTTTCTCTGAAAATTTGATCTCCTTCTCCACTCCTCTTTTCTTTTTCTCTTTTTGTTGTTGTATCTGTTATGAGGTACGAGGACCTATGTACAGATAATGTCAAAGAGGCTAGAGAAGCACTCCTTGAGAAGTCGACTTGTCGTCTGACACTTGTTCAGACCTATTGTCGAAAGACAGTCAGAGATTTGCAAAAATACTCTGATGTGTGTGGTTTGAGATGCAACAAAGTGCACAGACTTGAAAGGTAGAGTACTACGCTCGTGTCCTTCAAGTTTGTTTGTATCTGTGAGTGTTTGTTTGTACGTCTGTTGACCTACTCTGTCTCTGTCTCAAGAGAGAACAAAAGAACAGCTACGAGGTCTGGTGTCTGGCCTCCTTGTGAGGACACAGATACAGGCTGTGGAGAGGGTACTGAGACACCTACTCACAAACGCCTAGACGTCTAGTTTTGCAAAAAGAGCTGTGTGGGGATGTGCTGGAGTATTTGTTTTTTGGAACACCTACTCAGAAGAGATAGGTCTGTCCAATTTTTCTTTCTGCTGTTCCAAAAACAAGCCAGAAAAGAAATCAGCCTTGTGCTGGTGACTCCAATGTTACAATCCCCGAAGATAGCTCAATAAAAAGTCGGTAATACAACCAGACACAAATCCCCAAAAGAGAATGATGTCTCGTTATATTAGCTCAGTGAAGCCGAAAAGAAAACGGCAACAGACCAAGGTTAAAATGGTATTAGGTCAAATCCGGCCAAACGATATTGAAAATAATGGGAAAAAAACTAGGTGCACCTGACACCAGAAAAAAGGTACTTTTTACCGGCTATCCGGGGGGTGATGCCTATATTATTATTATTATTATTATATAATTTGTCCACTTATTTTTATCCTTTCTATTGTTATTTTTATACTTATTATTATTATTATTACTATTGTTATTATTACTATTGGTCTTATTATTATTATTATCGTTATTATTATTGTTATTATTATTATTATCGTTATTATTATTGTTATTGTTATTATTATTATTATTATTATTATTATTATTATTATTATTATTATTATTATTATTATTATTATTATTATTATTATTATTATGGAGGGGTGCACAGTATGCACCCCACGGGAAGAGGAGGTGGTTGGGCCTCTTCCCACTGGTTTCGAGGCTATGTCGTTGTGTTGGCTCCGAGGCTATGTTGTTGTGTTGGTTCCGAGGCTATGTTGTTGTGTTGGTTCCGAGGCTCTGCTGTTGTGTGGGTTCCGAGGCTATGTCGATGTGGGTTCCGAGGCTATGTTGTTGCGTTTGTTCCGAGGCCATGTCGTTGTGTTGTTTTTTATAAGACATACACCACGTGGGATCAAAGGGGTATTTACATTCCGAGATCTAGGGGTGGTGACGGGTTTCGAGGCGTCCCAGACACTTACCACAAAACGTCCTCATGCACTGGCAGACCGCATGAAATGTCTGCTACCCCTGTGAGTACCTCCATGCGGGACCTACCCAGTCTCGTGGAGCTCTCACGCGGGGAAGATCAATCATTTGTAGTTGATTTCCTGCAAGGTACCCGACACTGTGCGGGTAGTAGGGACTTCCTTTTGGGGCCTTCTATGCAGGATGGTTAGAGTCACTCTCCCCTCCCCAACATACTCACTGTAGTCCCTGTTGGGTCGAGGGATGGAGGCGCATGGCCCTCGGGCTCAGCCATGACAGATCAATATATATATATATATATATATATATATATATATATATATATATATATATTATTATTATTACTATTATTACTATTATTACTATTATTACTATTATTACTATTATTACTATTATTATTACTATTATTATGGACACCGTGATAGCCCAGTGGTCAAGTTCTACCATCTGGGCCCTGTCGCCAGTTCGATTCCCGTCGGTGCCACCAGTATTTTCATTGAACATACCGGTCCGTCTGGAAGTGTTGGAACTGCCCGTGCGGGGGTGTCATTAGAGCCTATCGTCAATTCTTCGTATTCCCCTCACGGGTGAGACGATGGAGGCGCATGTGCAGATTTGCATCAGCCATTGACAGAGAAGCACTATTACTATTCATTATTATTATTATTATTAGTAGTAGTAGTAGTAGTAGTAGTAGTAGTATTACTTCTACTATTATGATTATTATTATGATTATTATCATTATTATTTTATTATTATTATTATTATTATTATTGTTATTATTATTTCATATCTTTTCTAGTATTTTCCAACTTCTTTTTTACATTTTTTACGCTATTTACGCATTTTTGCTGTCAATCGGTTTCCGTAACGAACCGGCCGGGCCGGATTACTTTTCTGTGAAAAATAGTGGCTGTGTAATGCCCCCAACGATAGCTCAATAAAAAGTCGGTAATATAACCAAACACAGTCCTCAAGAATGAGAATGATGTCTCGTTGTATTAGCTCAGTGAAGCCGAAAAGGAAAACGGCAACAGACCAGAAATAAAATAGCATCAGGTCCAATCCGGACAAATAATACTGAAAAACAGGCAGGTGCACAAAAGGATACTTTTTATCGGCTATCCGGGGGGTGATGCCTACAGTACCCCCTCCCGATTTTATGACGGAAATAGCATTTTCGTCATACAATTTCTGATTTCTTTCTGCGCTATGGAGTCATGCCACACAGCGCATCGACTAATATTGAAAGACAGGCTGGTGCACCTGTCACCAGGAAAAGGATACTTTTTATCGGCTATCCGGGGGGTGATGCCTACAGTACCCCCTCCCGATTTTATGACGGAAATAGCATTTTCATCATACAATTTCTGATTTCTTTCTGCGCTATGGAGTCATGCCACACAGCGCACCGACCCACGGATAGACGCTAAAATACGATAGATATATCCTCATACGGCACGTCAAAGCGGATTCTCTAGCAGTTCTTGTAAATTTTGAACTCCTCCCTTCAAATTTTTTTTCTTGGCAGTATGTCAAGAACAAATGTATTACCATTAAAAATACTAGCAACGTGGTGCCGTATTCCCCCCTTGATCTTCTTCTTCTTCTTATCATTATTATTATTATTATTATTATTATTATTATTATTATTATTATTATTATTATTATTATTATTATTATTATTATTATTATTATTATTATTATTATTATTATTATTATTATTATTATTATTATTATTATTATTATTATTATTAATGGACACCGTGATAGCCCAGTGGTCAAGTTCTACCATCTGGGCCCTGTCGCCAGTTCGATTCCCGTCGGTGCCACCAGTATTTTCATTGAACATACCGGTCTATTTCTGGACCAGTATTTTCATTGAACATACCGGCCCGTCTGGAAGTGTTGGAACTGCCCTTGCGGGGGTGTCATTAGAGCTTATCGTCAATTCTTCGTACTCCCCTCACGGGTGAGACGATGGAGGCGCATGTGCAGAAATGCATCAGCCATTGACAGAGAAGCACTATTATTATTATTATTATTATTATTATTATTATTATTATTATTATTATTATTATTATTATTATTATTATTATTATTATTATTATTATTATTATTATTATTACTATTATCCACACGAAGATCCGACGGTAAATACATGGTCTTTTTTATGACATACCCTTGTCTAAAGCGGATATCCTATAATATAGTACTAGGGGGCCAGTCCTAATAACTATATCCGAAGTCGGGGTGTATGTATGTACCCAACCCTGCGATATACCGACACAAGTAGAGATTGACCGTGCACAGGTACGACAGTATATAATCTATCGTAAACAATAATTTAATGGAAGTTCAGAGAACATTTCATTTTTCGAGAACATCATCCCAGGACTTGCAAGAGGGTCATACCCGGGAACACCATCGCTCAATACACTAGCGATCCCCGTCTACGGTGTAGTATCATTGTCGATCGACCTTTCGCACTCGTATGTTGCGATCGAATGCCAAGTTATATCACTGAGTCATTTTAATATTCATAATAATAACTGATGTTGCATGATCAAATCATGATACGCCGTGGGCAATCAATCAGTTTATTTGAGACGCATAAAGAAAAATAGTTTCTTTGTTACTGCCTTCGTCTTCTGGCACGGATTTCTTTGCCTGGTGGTGGGCCACCAACAAAAGTTAAATCGAACTTTGACTGTTCGAGAATGTCCCAGATCTTGTTAGGGATTCCGCCCAACGATAAGTCAAAAGGGACGTCAAGCACTCCTCTTGGCAGTGTCTGAATGGTCCACGCAGTGGTATCCTTGTCTCTGGGAGTTATTGTATCATCCCATGTTTCGAGACTTTTTGCGTCTTTATATACTGGCAGATAATGTCTTGCCTTTGGATCCTCGACCGGGTCCATACTTCTCCAGAACTGGAGTATCGGTTGCATTATTTTTGCGGCTGATGGTATTTTGAGTGTCCGTGTGAAGTATAAGTCTGAGAGAGTGTCATCAGCAACATGTTGTTCTGCTGGTCTCATCAGATAAAAAGCGTCTTTCACCCATGCGATGGTTGCTATTACGTCACCTTCCTTCCATCGCTCATGGACGATCTCGACGTTGCCCGCATTTGGGTCAGTGTCGATCTCCTCATCCTCCTGGTGGACATCCTTTGATCTCATCGACCTCGGTTGGTCGTTGATAAGATCATTTCGCGCTCTCCTTAGCTGCGCCTCTGTGATCTTCTCCTTCTTTCCGTTGTGCTCCCGTGGAGACTTAGACTGAGTCCCCACCGCGCTTATGCGGTCAGTCTTCTCCTTATTGTCAACTTCACTTTCCTCCTTCTCTGCTATCGGTGCCCGATAAGCATCTTCTTGATCTATCCCAGCCTCCTTGTGGATGGGCGGCACCTCTTTGAAATCATCTTTCATCCGTTTTAACGCCTCCTGGTCCAGTAAGAAGGGATCATACTTAATCAGCCTTCGTACATTCACAATTTGCACCTTCCCTCTACCACTGATCTTGTAGTTCAGAGGTCCCGTCTGTTCCATGATTTGATAAGGTCCTTTCCCATGAGTGAACAGCTTAGAGCTGACTCCCTTCGGGACCTGAGGATGGTACAAAAGTACAATATCCCCGACCTGGAATTTGATCTGATCCAAATGAGTCACCCCTTCAGCATCAGTCTTTCGGCGCTCCGCCTCTCTATGCGCCCTGACTATTTGCTCCGCCTCCATCTTTACTCTAAGTGTCATCCCAAATAACTCATCCGCATCCGCCCAAGTGTCTTTTGGGTGAAGGAGCGAAGTCGTGATATCAGGCTCACGCCCATATACTAGCTGATATGGCGAGATTGAGCTCTTCGAGCCTCCTAACGCCGTAGAGGGTAGACAGTTCATTGCAAACGCAAATGATGGTGCTGCCTCGACCCATGCTCTTTGATTCTCCTTCTTCGTGCAATACATCTTTAGCGAGGCTTTGAGGGGTCTGTGTACCCGCTCGATTTTACCATTTGCTCGCGGGTTATAGGCAGTAACATGTTGCCATTTCATCCCATAATACTTAGATAGTTTGTCGATGACCTCGTTATTAAAGTCCGAGCCTCGATCAGAACATATCTTTCTTGGTACTCCGATCTGTGAGATGATCCTATCGATCAGCGCTTCGGCCGTCGTCTTGCCGGTAACGTCTTTGACAGGGATGATCCACACATAATTGGTGGCTCTGTCAATAGCCGTAAGGAGGTATTTGTAACCTTCCTTCGATTCCCACATGATCAATGTGTATAAACTCAAACATCCCCGCATAAAGAGGAAATTCGCCGATCAGGCCAAAATTTGCCTTCAGTGGTGTTTTGTTTATCTTGCACGGGATGCATGCATCCACCGCCTGATCTATCTCCTTCATCTTCTTCCACCAGAATCGCCTCGCTACGAACATGTGAGTTCGCTGTCGACCCGGATGCGCCCAAAGTGGGCAATTGTGGGCTGAGACAAATATAAATCTTCTCAGACTCTCCGGTACCCAAAGGGTCCATTTGTCCGGCTGTGACGCATAGCGACCGTGAAGGCCCTTGTACCACAGTAGACCATCTCTCCATCCCATCTCCTTCATTTGATCTTTGATCGCTTTCGTCATCTTCAGCTCATCCGGGTTCTGAGACAACTGTATGAGTTCCTCAAACTCCGGATCTTGAGCCTGTTGTTGCCTCCATGCGGTAGGCGAGGCTATATGGATAGTACCATCTTCTAGCCGTACCCCGATCCTCTCCGGGTCATCGTCTAGGTCACTTCTCCGCTCTTGAGGAGGCTCCGCATAAACTTCCTGCGTCTCCTCTTCCTTCATGTTCGCCTTCGCATTCTCATATACCTCATAGGACCACTCAGCGTCCTCCTGGGTATGTAGCTCACAACATATCCTTTGATCCGGGCCTTGTGGACTGTACCGTAGACCCGTGCGGTCATATCGGACTCCACTCGCCATCCCCATCGTCTCAATGTGGCTGACCTCATACACCTTGTCAGTGGACAAGTCTTCCATCTCCACCGTGGACACCAACGCCGATACTTCTGAGTTAAACTCTAGCCTAGAGAGGCTATCAGCGACCACATTTCGCTTTCCCGGTAGATGGACCATTGTAAAATCGAAACAAGACAAGAACGCTTGCCACCGCGCTAGCCGTCCCGTCTGTTCATGATTCATCAACCATAACAGGTTATGATGATCAGTTCTAAAAATAAATTGAGGTCCTCCCCACAAATACTCTCTGAGCCTAATGAATAAATTTTAAAAAAGGAAGCAGTCTGAGCAAAGAAGAAAAAAACTTCGAACAAAAAAAAAGTCAGCAGCATGAAAAAAATACAAGGTAAAGACAGAAAAAATCAAGAAAAGAGAGTGGTCCCCGGATAACAAGCGGGGAAACCATCCACACCCAGCAGCAAGCAATACTAATGAATAAATTTTAAAAAAGGAAGCAGTCTGAGCAAAAAAGAAAGAAAGTTCGAACAAAAAAAAAGTCGGCAGCATGATTAAAAAAAATACAAGGTAAAGACAGAAAAAATAAAGAGAAGTAAGAGTGGTCCTCCGATAACAAGAAGGGAAACCATCCACACCCATCAGCAAGCAATACTAATGAATAAATTTTAAAAAAGGAAGCAGTCTGAGCAAAAAAGAAAGAAACTTCGAACAACAAAAAAAAAAAGTCGGCAGCATGAAAAAAAATACAAGGTAAAGACAGAAAAAAATCAAGAAAAGTAAGAGTGGTCCTCGGATAACAAGCGGGGAAACCATCCACACCCATCAGCAAGCAATACTAATGAATAAATTTTTTTTAAAAAGGAAGCAGTGTGAGCGAAAAAGAAAGAAACTTCGAACAAAAAAAAATAACTGGACAGCATGAAAAAAAATACAAGGTAAAGACAGAAAAAAAAAAGAAAAGAAAAGGAAAAAAGGCGTACCTCACGGCCGGCTTCATCACTCTCCTTTATTTTGCGAAACAGTACCTGCAACAAAGGTTTGCAAAAGAAAAGCAAGCAAAACGAAACGAAAGTACCTCATACCCTGCCCTGCAGGCAAGAAGGCACTCCACCTTTTTGCGCTCGAACTTGTCCCGCAAGGAGACAATTCTGTGGACAGTTGAGTTAGGAGAAGTGATGATTTCACCTAACATGGTCTTCACTTGAAACCCCCCGACAGGGGCACCACGGGAGCTGGGCTCCTTGCTGGCGTCGCGGTACTCCAACTTCTTCTTGGCGATTTCCCGCTCCCTATAACATACATAACATACATAACGTAACACACATAGCATACATACATACATAATATACATAAATACATAGCATTATCATACATAACATACATAAGATAAAGAGAGAGAGAGAGAGAGAGAGAGATAGACAGAAGGACAGAGAAAGAGAGAGAGAGAGAGAAAGAGAGAGAGAGAGAGAGAGAGAGACTACCAGGACAAAGCGTGCATGATAAAATCATGCTCTACTTTGAGTACATGATTATATCATGTTATCTATGATAACATCATGCAAACATGATATTATCATGTAGTACATGATAGAAATCGCACAAAAAACCGTACATGACGAGATCACGTACAGAAACTTTACCAGTTTTACATGATGGAATCATGTAAAACCTGAGTAAATCATGTTTACATGATAAAATCATGCTGAACATGATAGATCATGCACAAAATCCCGTACATGAGAAGATCATGTACACACATTTTAACAGTTTCACATGACAATATCATGTAAAGCATGATTTCATCATGCCTTCAAACCGAGAACTAAGTGATTGATTATATCATGTACGCAAATCCGTACATGAGAAGATCATGTACTCACATTTTATCAGGTTTACATGATTATATCATGTAAAGCATCATGCCTTTTAAACCGAGAATAAGTGCATGATTATATCATGTACGCAAATTTCTATCATGTATTTTTGTAATACATGAGTAGATCACGTACGCATGATAAAATCATGCGAACATGATAGAATCATAAATACATGCTTTTATCATGCACTGTCAAGAATAGTAGTATATGAGGAGATCATGCAGTTATGATAATATCATGTCAAGAAGGGAGGCCAACAGTACATGACCTTATCATGTCCCATGATTATATCATGTACTACATGTTTACATCATGTATACGCGATGTACTCAAGAGTACATGCTTCATCATGTCCAGTTAATATATATCATGCATTACATGATTATATCATGTATCAAAAAACATGATTACGTCACAGTTTCGATGATTAAATCATGTTTTCCATGATTAAATCGTGTATTTTCCTTGTCGCAACCTATGCTAGGTACGTCCAATAACAATATATGTATACTATATACATATGTTGATGTTTATACATATATAGATGCATAGATTCTACCATTCACACATGTATGTGAGTACAAGATGCTACCAGTGTTTACACGTAACGTACAACCAAGGCTGGTACTGCTCAAAATTTTAACACCTTTTCTGCGACGGAATTTTACATGATTTAATCATGTACTAGATAGGTAGCACAACTTCAAAAGCGTCATGTGCTCAAACGAGGGGTTGTGCTGGTATGAACTTTCGTTTATGGCAGTCCCGGCAACTACGGAGCAGGATGACTTAAGAAATTCCGGACGCTCGAGTGTTCTCTTGTCAATGGAAGAACAGGGTTTGGTTGCAGAAACCCCCTACAGCACCACCTACAATCCAGAAAATGAGAGGCTCTGGTATATTATTTGTCATGTCACTGCATGTCGACCCAGGGCTCAAGTTGTAAATTTCAAAAATGATAAAAACCTGTCAATTACGATTGGTTTATGAGATGTGACATCAACATATACCATCATGTATACACGATGTACTCATGAGTACATGCTTTCATCATGTCCTGTTAATATAAATCATGCGTTACATGATTCTATCATGTACCAAAAAACATGATTACGTCACGGTTTCCATGATTAAATTATGGTTTCCATGATTAAATCGTGTATTTTCCTTGTCGCAACCTATGCTAGGTACGTCCAATAACAAAACATGTATGTTATATACATATGTTGATGTTTATACATATATAGATGTATAGATTCTACCATTCAAACGTGTATGTGAGTACAAGATGCTACCAGTGTTTACACGTAACGTATATCTAAGCTTTAGTGCCTTTCTTGTGATTGAGTTTTACAGGATTTAATGCATGCACTAGATAGGTAGCACAACTTAAATCATGTAATTAATATTTATCTTAGGGTTTATAACAACACTCATGTAATCAAACCGGGACAGGGTTATAGCTGTGTCAATATTAATTAAATGTCAAGGTACTCAGTGCTGTTTACGTTATATTTAATCTTCAATTACTAGTATCAAGAAGAGTTTACAATGGAAGAGCGGGCATGGCGATTCTTTTGCCTACATCGCACCTGGCAGTGCCACCCTGAGGCTTCAAGACTGTTACGACAGGTGTAGAAATGTCTTGCATTTTTACAACCTCAAAGCCTCATGACTAACAGGATCATTGTTCAGCACAACAGGCTTGATGCCCACTACTCCGTGATCTAAGACAGGGTAAGGCTGCACTACCAAAACCTTCAAAGAAACCACCTTTGACAATTGTACTGTCGACCTCTACGTCTAATTCCAAACCCTTCTCCACCCGACACCACTCTCCTGTCTTGAGACGCACAAAAGAAGCTGAGTGGTCTTGACTTCGATTTGCGTACAAGCCCCGCGAACACACGAACCTCCGCCCGTGCAACACGAAATCTACAAATTCGCGGCACTTTTTCCCCTCCATATTGACAGGAACACGCGTTGCCTCACGTGCATACCGCCTGCACATGCACCGTGCGTAAGAACGATGAAACGCGCACATACAGCCAAGCATTTGTGAAGGTGCACGTACATATAATAAATTTAATGCAATGCAGGCGCGCTGTGCTTTACTCAAACGCCCGTTCTTCATCCGCTGCCAAGTTACGCCAACTACCGCGCACTCGCAGTGGAGCACCTTCGGGAAACTTCTCCAGGTTGAGTCGGTAACCGCGCCTCTCCCTCCTTGCCATGACTTTGGCTGCCAGTGCAGACAGTTTGAGTTTGAGTTTGGCCTCTGCAGTGCCAGTACGCCTCAGTGCACGGGCCGCCGCGGATTCCAGCACAAAGTGCTCCAGGGCCTGCTCTGCAGGACCCAGCAAACCACACATCACCCAACCCAGCTGAACTCTTCTTATTACAGCAGCCAGATGCGCCCCTATCCCGTTCCGTCGACGGAGCATTTTCACAAGTCTTCCCATCAACCTCTCGGAACGGAAACACCAGTAAATGAAGACTGGGCCGAATTCCTTTACAGACTCGACGCCATGCTCGAGGCGATGAAACTGCAACGGTCTGCAAGGTGGCTGCATCAACTTCCTGTGGAGGTAGTCGAATCTCTTCACGAGCCCGTCCAGAATATCCAATGACCTGTCGTCCGGCTCCGATGCCGCAAACAGCCTGAAAATGGTGCATAGTCACCGCATATTCAAGAAACTCTCCCGACAGCAATCCCTGAAAGATCCAGTCGCCCTGCTGGGACAAGACGTACCTAGGCAGGCAGGCATCTACTGCTGTTCTCATATACTACATTCCAACATGATAGGATCAATGTAACACATGATTACATCACGTAGTACATGACGCTGTCATAAAATTCCCTTCCTGCCGGAAGGAATAGGACTGAACAAATATTATGTGCGGACAGAACTCACCAATCCTCTCCGGTCATGCTCCCCTGGCTGGCAAAAGGCGCTGCAGTGCATGTTCGACCGGAATTCGCACAGAAACGCTTCCAGCGTTGGTCCATACACGCTGTGATGCTTTACTCAGTGCCAGACTTGTGACGGTTTCCTGCCAACGCTCCCACGTAGCTGCTAAGTGGACCGCGGTCCTTCCGTCCCGTTGCAGGGTCTGCTTCCCCGCCAATATAGGGAAAAATTGTCTTTTCAAACACCCTTCCACCAGGTGCAGGGCGTCCTCGGAGTCTGCGAAATGCGTTCCCTCTGCACCTCAACTAAGCACGGGTTGTCGTGGAATCCGTCTTGTGGTGTGCCAGCGATACGTGCATTTCGCCCCAGCCGAACAGCATCCCTTTGCGTCTTGCGCCTTGCTGGGTCCTTTCCCTCTTCAGTTGACCAGTCGAAAGTGCCTGTCTGGACAAACTTGGAACGCAGAAAACACTTGCAGCAGCCTTCGTACCCCAAAAACCGATGCTGCAGGAGTTGGGTCTTGGCTTGGTAGTCGGTGCTTGCAAAGAGGACCTCGTATCCCGCGCCTTTTAGCTCCTCCACCAGGGGCAGGAAAACCGGACGAAAGTTCTTGGGACTCTTGGGGCCCTGAACTATGTCCGACACCAGAGTAAAACGGGGGTCTGCTCGAAGAAAAAAAGGCAGGTTAAGAATTTCTAGAGAGACAGCGTGCAGACTGTACGTCCCATACTTGACACCGCGAAAAGCGGGGACCCCGTCAAAGTAAAACGCAAGGACGATTTCGCTTGGATCTTGCACGTGCTCTCGCCACGCGGGACATTTCTTCATGTCTGCGGGGACGTGCAGACACTGAATTCGTGTTGCGTCGAGGTTTACGTACGGTCGGACGGCTGCAAGAGTGCACATTGACACACAGGCAACTGCCAGACCGATTTTTATTACGCAATAGATGTCTCTATAGAAATTCTCAAGAATCGCAGCCGAACATCACAGACATATGCATGTTCACACGCATTACTTACTACACTGCAGCTGGGGGTGGTTACCCGGCGCTGCAGGATGCTTCGCAGTTGTTCTTCGACATTAAAATGCCGCAGCACATACTGTGGCAGCGTTTTCCCATCCAGTTTGATGTCGCCACGACAAAAAGTACATGTCCGCGGCAACGAGCGTAGGTTGAGACTATTGAGCTTCATGGCGCCGCCTCGACAGCCATTTGGGCACAGCAGGTACACGGATGTCACATGTGCGGTTCTTCTGTCCACCATCTTTCTGAAAGCGTCCCAAGAAGCAATTACAGGTGCCTTTGCTCCCCCGTCCAACAGTACCATGTTGACAATGTCCAGTATACCTTCCATCATGGCATTTGATACCCCGTGAAAGTTAGCCTGCTCTGTACCGCGGCCCTAGTCAGAACACCGCGAGGCCATATCTTGTTCCTTAATTCCCGGGGAGTCAAGTCGTCAGCGTCCGCGTCTGATATGTCAGACGCGTCTGAAGATAAATCGGAGTCCGAAATGTCCTGCCCATAGTCGTCGTCTTCTGTCGCGGAGCTCGCATCGTCCTCTTCATCCTCCACCCAGGCTTCCATATCTGCACACGGTACACAATTATAATTTGCAGAGACTACTGTCAAGTACAAGACACGCCCAGCAAGTTTGGCACAAGCCTCGTCACTTACCAGGAACAGGAAAATCATCTGCGTCTATCGACCCAGGCTGAGAAAATTCGGAAGAGGTTGGGGAGGCTGGGGCAACCGGGGCAAGTGCTGTTCAGGCAGTGCAAAATAATAATAATAATAATAATAATAATAATAATAATAATAATAATAATAACAATAATAAGAACGATAATAATAATAATAATAATAATAATAATAATAATAATAATAATAATAATAATAATAATAATAATAATAATAATAATAATAGTTAATAATAATCATAATATTAATACTAATACTAATACTGCTACTAATAACAATGATAATCATGATAATAATCATAATAATACTAATACTACTACTACTACTACTACTACTACTAATAATAATAATAATAATAATGATAATAATAATAATAATAATAATGATGGTAATAATAATTTTAATAATAATAATAATAACAATAATAATAATAATAATAATAATAATAATAATAATGTATTGCATGAGGTTATCGCGATCGTCTGCCATGTACTGCATGTGTCTCAAGAAATACATGATTATACCATGCATTGCACGATGTAATCACAGATTTCATGACAATATCATGTATTTGAATGACGTAGGGTCAAATAATAATAATAATAATAATAATAATAATAATAATAATAATAATAATAATAATAATAATAATAATAATAGTGCTTCTCTGTCAATGGCTGATGCATTTCTGCACATGCGCCTCCATCGTCTCACCCGTGAGGGGAGTACGAAGAATTGACGATAAGCTCTAATGACACCCCCGCAAGGGCAGTTCCAACACTTCCAGACGGGCCGGTATGTTCAATGAAAATACTGGTCCAGAAATAGACCGGGATGTTCAATGAAAATACTGGTGGCACCGACGGGAATCGAACTGGCGACAGGGCCCAGATGGTAGAACTTGACCACTGGGCTATCACGGTGTCCATAATAATAATAATAATAATAATAATAATAATAATAATAGTGCTTCTCTGTCAATGGCTGATGCATTTCTGCACATGCGCCTCCATCGTCTCACCCGTGAGGGGAGTACGAAGAATTGACGATAAGCTCTAATGACACCCCCGCAAGGGCAGTTCCAACACTTCCAGACGGGCCGGTATGTTCAATGAAAATACTGGTCCAGACGGATCGGTATGTTCAATGAAAATACTGGTGGCACCGACGGGAATCGAACTGGCGACAGGGCCCAGATGAATAATAATAATAATAATAATAATAATAATAATAATAATAATAATAATAATAATAATAATAATAGTGCTTCTCTGTCAATGGCTGATGCAAATCTGCACATGCGCCTCCATCGTCTCACCCGTGAGGGGAGTACGAAGAATTGACGATAGGCTCTAATGACACCCCCGCAAGGGCAGTTCCAACACTTCCAGACGGACCGGTATGTTCAATAAAAATAGTGGTGGCACCGACGGGAATCGAACTGGCGACAGGGCCCAGTGGTAGAACTTGACCACTGGGCTATCACGGTGTCCATCATAGTAATAATAATAATAATAATAATAATAATAATAATAATAATAATAATAATAATAATAATAATAATAATAATAATAATAATAATAATAATAATAATAATAATAATAATAATAATAATAATAATAATAATAATAATAATAATAATAATAATAATAATAATTACATGATTTAATCATGTAATGCATGTGGTTGTCATGCAATACATGAGTATGTCATGTACTGCATGTGTCTGGCATTGTCATGTATTGTAATGATGTAGGGTCAAATAACAACATTAATAATCATAATAATAATAATAATAATAATAATAATAGACTTATCAGTCAATTGGCCTTTGATCCTGTCGGACATGTGCCTCCATTGGTAGCACGGGACCGTTCGGTGACGCGGCTCCGCTCCAAAGACTCGACTGGCAGTGCAATGTGCAAATGAGCGTGCTGTGCATGTGCAAGTGGGTGCAAGGAGTGAGAGGAGTTATCTGCCGAGAAGAAGTCCGCGACGCTGCGCTGACCTCCACCTACAACAGATCTAGCCAGACATTCTACCTGACTAGGCCTTCCCCTCCTTCTACCCACCTCCTGAACGACCGTGAGGTCGATCACCTCCTCCTCCTCCTCCGCCCCCTCTGCCTCCCTGGTCTGCGCCTCCAACTCCTCCCACTCCTTCCATATGGTGGCAACAAACCTTCCTAACTCCTCCTCCACCTCTTCTGGGACAGGGATAAACAAAACGCCGAGCATCGCCGCCATCTTTTCATCCTTCCCCTTCAGCCATTCCTCTTTGAAGAGCCTCATCTCCTCCTCTGCCTCCCGCAGTTCCCTGTGATAAAGCCCTCCTCGATTCAGCATGAGGGGCTGCCGGGCTTGCGCCTCATCGATAAACTTAAACAGTGCCTCACGAGAGCTCGCAAACGTTGGGCAATGCAGCAGGAAGTGACGTAACGACTCGTTAACCTCAGTGCCACACAAGGCGAAACAGCTTGAGCAGTCCGGCGAGCATGAGCCAAATTTGGATCGGTAGAGGCGAAGGCGATTGTTGCAGCTCAACAATCGCCTTCTGATAAGGTTGTGACTTCCCCCCTCCAGCGCCCGCCAACGTGGGAAAGCAGAGCGGGAAGACATCTGGCTAAGCAGCACCCTAAGCCCATCAGAGGGCTTAGCCTGCCGCTCCCAGCCAGCTACTTCCTGCCGGACAGACCATTGCTTTACCACCTCGTTCCAGTTCGCCAGAGCGGCCCGCCAGTCCTTATCATCTACCGTGCCATCTTCGTTCACGACCCGCTTGAGCGCATCCAAGCCCTCCCGCAGCCTGTGATCTGCTAAGATCAAATTTTCCGTATCTTCCTTCCATTTGCACCGACCCGTGTTGTAAAGCCTGCGTGTTAGCGCTGTGTTGCCCAGTAACTCGATGCGCCCTAGGAACCGAAGCCGGGCCGCCTTGGCAAGGATGCTAAAACTCGGCGTGCGGCCTAAACCCCTGGTGATGCAGCCGCTTGTGCGCGTACCAACACCCAAGATGACCCGCAGGGGCGCTACCAACGCGCCCTCCAGCTTACTCAGCTTGTTGGCGCCCGGCAGATCCCAAAAAGTCGATGCGTAAAGCAACTTTGCGCCAACCATTTGCTGCCAATTCATCAGCCGAAGACGCGCTGGAACTTCATGGGCAATCCAGAGGGGATAGCAGGCAGCCGTTCCCGCTACAGTGATTTCCGCCGCCCGCTTTGCTTGCGGTTTATCGGAGAGGGTGTCCGTGAGCAGAACTCCCAGGTATTTGTAGTGGTCGGTGACGTTGAGAACCTTGCCCCGGAACCTCACGCATGGGGGCGACTTTTTTGACTTGGCGTGCCCGTATATCGGCATGACTTCCGTCTTGCCCGGTTTCAGGTTGATTTCAAGCCGATAGTCCTCCACGAATGTCGCCACGACATTTACAATCTGTTGAAGCTCCGTGACACTATGCGCAATTACCGCAACGTCGTCGGCGTAAAGCAGGGTCCGTATGTCTTCGATGCGGTTGAGGTCCTCGATCTCCAACTCTTTCGCGATTCGGACCGTTAGCTCATCCATGAAGACGTTGAACAGCGACGGTGACAACGGCGACCCTTGCTGAACTCCCATCTCTTCCAGCACTTCACCAGTGAGTTCGCCATCGACTAGCACTCGCGATGACGTTCTTCAGTAAAAACGCCGCAGAATGCGATAGAACTTGCCCTGTACCCCCATCTGGGTTAGCCTCTGAAACAACCCGGCCCGCCAAACCGTAGGGAATGCCTTTCTCAGATCCACGAACAAAACGAAAGAACGGAGGCCAGCTTGTTGTCTAAGGCGCAGACGCTCCTTAAGGACAAAAATCTGGTCCCCCGTACTACGTTTTGGCCGGAACCCACCCTGCTCTGGGCGAAGCCTGCCCGGCTGATCGATGAAAGCCGTAAGCCTCGCCGCCATAAGGGACAGATACATCTTACCCAGACAGCTCAGAATCGCGATGTCTCTCCAATTTTCCGGATCGGTTGGGTCGCCTCCTTTTGGGATGTTGACGATAATCGCTTTGCCCCAGTCGCTGGGGGTGTATTCGCACGATTTCAACCAGTTGAAGAAGCGCACCAGAAAGCTCACAATCCGCGTGCCTCCGTACTTGAGCATCTCGTTCTTGATCTTATCCGGTGAGCACGCTTTGTGATTCTGGAGATTTTCCTGGCAGAGCTCCACTTCCTTCTCGGTGTAATCATAGTCCAGCGGGCCCGTCTCAGTCCGGATCTCCTCGGCTTGCGCCATGGCCTCGAATTGGTCGCGCAGGTTGTCGTTATACTGGAAGGTTTCGCGGGCCTTCCGCTCGGGCTCAATCCGCGCTGCTTCCTCATCAGAACCGACTTCCTCTACACATGCATCCTCCAAAAACTGGTTTTCTTTGGGGACCACCATACGTCGGCGGTATTCTTCCCATTCTTGTAGTTTTTCCCGGAGTGTGCATGCCAGAGTGCCATCGGGCTTCCGAACAGGAGCAGAAGCGTTCGACCGCCGAACCCCGCCCAAACGCTTTGACAGCTTCCAGTACGTGGCCATGGTAGCGCTCCTGAAGTTGGCAGCGGTGTCATTCTGGACCCGCTTCCACGCTTGCTCCTTCTTCTCCTTGCATAACCTTCTGACCGCCTTCCTCGCTTCTTTATATCTTTGCCAGGCCTCTCGGTTGGCCTCATTCCTTCGCCAGAGGCCGTATGCCTCTCTCCGTCGCGCAATCGCTTCCCTAAGACTCTCATCAAACCATGCATTAGTAAACCCTGGCCTAATCACCCGAACTCCCAAGACCTTCGCGGCTGCGCCCGTGAAAGCTCGGACCACTAAGCTAGCGACCCTATCTACCTCCTGCTGAAGCTCATCCGGGTCCTCCACTGCTGATAGATCTGGGAGGCCATCTGGCAACAGCCCCGATATACCAGCTGCAAAGGTCTCGTCGTACTTCAACCTAAGCTTAGACAGCTCACTCTCCTTACCCTCAACTACCCTGCCTATCAAGCGCTCTGCCTTGAATGCTTTGTACCTCTTTACCTGCTTTTTGGGGGGTGGCTGTCCCCCCCAGACCAGTTCCGCCCACACAGCTTTGTGGTCGGTATCAAGGTCTACCTCGTCGACGCCGAAGCTCGCCTCCTCCGCCAGCTCGGAAGAGACGCAGATGTAATCCAGCAGATGCCTTCGTCCACCTACATTTTCCTGCCTAGACCACCAATATTTGTCCCCCCGTGGTTGCGAAAACCCACTGAGATTGCGCAACCCCGTGGCAACAAGCATCGCAGCCAGCAACTCACCATTCTCACTCCTAACCCCTCTACCCCTCTCATCTATCTCGCCAAAGGGGCCCACCACTCCCTCCTCCCGCGCTATTCTGGCGGGCCCCAGCTTAGCATTAGCATCACCAACCGTAACCACATGACCTTTGGTGGCGAAGTAGGAGACGGCCGCCTGCCACGCCTCATAGGCTGCAATAGATTCCTCTCGTTGATTTTCTTGGGGGAAGTAGCCGTTGCCGACGAACACATCCGACGCCGTCGCGCTCCCAGACGACAGCCTCATCCACAATTGCTGTGGGTGTGGAACAGGCGCCTGTACAATGGTAGCGCACGGTGCCAGATAGTTGGCCACCAACGTCAAGACTCCCCCCAAGAGACGCGAGCCCGCACCAGTTGCAGCCGCTTTGCCGAGGACTGCGAAGCCGTCGACTTGGAGCTTCTCCACCTTCTGCGACGATAGGTTGTGCTCCTGGACTCCGACGATCACCCAGCCTCGCTCCTTGTAGTGCTCCGGCCATTCCCCAAAGCCTGGGCTATCCGCACCCACTTTGCCTTGCCAATTATGTGAGGCCACCCTCAGTGGGAAGCCTTTCACAAATTGGGAAGAACGAAGCTGATGCCGATGCCTGCGCTTCGGTTGAGCCCGCCTGGAGCCCTCCGCCACCCTCCACGGCCCATCCTGCACCCTCCGCCCCAGCTCCTCCAGGTCCCGCATCCCGCCCCACTCCGCCAAGGGAGATTCACCGCTTGAGGCTTCGCCCTGGGGCTCGTCGACTTCCACGTCGAGCACCCAGTAGCCAAATCCCTGCTTGCGAAGCTCCCTCTGCATCTCTACATACTGGGCACCCCCCCGTGCAGCCCGCTGCTTCTCTCTTTCCCGGAAAGTCCTACCCGTCGCAACGTGAACCTTTCCCGTGAAGAACTTACGCTCCCGCAGCAGCCGCACCATCTTCTCCGCTTCCTCACAAGACGCACATTTAATCCGCAAATGTCGCCCACTACCTCTGCCCGCGAATTCCACCTCGACTTCCCCGAGACCGAGAATTCGGAGCTCTCGCGCCATGACCACTGTCTGAGAGACATGCGATAGCCCCCATACTATGCAACATCTCTTATCCAGCTCATTTCGTACCTTCCTCCGCCACCTCCTCGGTGGCGGTACCGCTTTCCACACGCCGTGACCAGACCTTTCCGGACGTGACTTCTCTTCCGAGGTTGGGGAGGGTGATCGAGATGCAGCAGGATTGCTGGCTCTACGTGATTCAGGTTGCCCGTCAGGTACGCGAGCACTCGACCACCCCACCCCGGCCGAGTAGCCATCGCCACCCGCAGGCGCACTCCCACGGGGAACGTCTAAACCTGAAGGATTACCGCCTTGACCCATAGGGCCAGCACTAGCGGCCGCGCTCTTCGCATAAGAACCTGACATAAGTGGTATGGGACCCCGGTGCCGCATTGATCGAGTTGTAAACTCGATAAATGAGGACCCAGGTGGGGTTATTTAAAGCTCAACCCTTAAAAAGCATACGTGTACGTATGTATAGGAATACACACAAACACTCACCTGCATCCGTAACCAGGCACGAGGCAGACCCGCTGTGCATCATCGAGGTAGGTGTCGTGGCAAACCACCCTGCGTCCGATAAACGCTGCAAGTGAGTCATCTACCGAGAGCACAGAGTGACAGGCCCGTGCACGTGTACCCACCACCCCATAACCCTCCGCCAGAGCAACCCCATGGCATCCGCAGGATGAGCACGAAGAGTGCTGAGAGAGAGGGTGAGCCAGGAGCCCCGCTCCGGTCCGTCGTTACTTTGGTCATTTAGTCGTTTCAAGGCTTGTGGTAAGGTGTAGGGCCTCTCGCCTTCGTACAAACTCCGACCGACAGTAGTTTGGTTGACCATCCTTCGCGGTGACCCTCTGAACACAACCCCCTCCCCCAGTGCCCACCCCTTGTGATTCCAGAGGCCACCCCGAGCCAAGAGCCATGAGTATGATGAGCAACTCACATGAGTTACTCTCAGTAATTGGGACCCGTCTCATAAATCAATGGAACGCTTATCGTGCGCCCCTCATAGGCTCAGCCCGCCCATGTGAAAGCTAGGCCTCGCCCAAAGCAAAGCAAAGCAAAGCAACAACAACAAAAAAAAAAAAAAAAAAAAAAAAAAAAAAAAAGAGAGAGAGAGAGAGAGAGAGAGAGAGAGAGAGAGAGCGAGCGAGAGCGAGGCCGCCGTGGCTCGCCCGCAATCCAGCTGGGTGCACCTCGTCACAACCACTCATCGGCGTGAGCTCATAGCTGTGTGCGACATAGGTACAAGAGCAAGAGGAGAAACAGTGTGCCAGCGTGGATGTGTGGGTGAGGCAGTGCGGTGAGGCAAAGCAGCGATGCCAGTCGAATCCCTGGAGACGGAACCTAGCATCAAAAACATCGTATAAGTCTACCCCAGGCCTCCATCCACCGAGTGGTGAGCTCGATAAAAGAAGACCCGAGTGGGGTTATTTGAAGCTCAACCCTTGAAAAAGCATAAACATGTACGCCGCCAGGAACCCAACAACAATAACATAGCAGCCAGGAACCCAACAACAATAACATAGCAGCCAGGAACCCAACAACAATAACATAGCAGCCAGGAACCCAACAACAATAACATAGCAGCCAGGAACCCAACAACAATAACATAGCAGCCAGGAACCCAACAACAATAACATAGCTTCCGTAACCAGCCTTCAGGAACCCGCCTCAGTTACCCGCCCCCGTAACCAGGTCAGAGACGTGACGTACTATGCATCATTGAGGTGTCGTGGCAAGCCACCCTGCGTCCGATAGAAGCTACAAAAGAGTCATCTACCGAGAACACTAAGTGACAGGCCCGGTCACATGCACCCAACACGTCCCGACCCTCCGCCAGAGCATCCCCATGGCATCCGCAAAGTGAGCACGAGGGGTTCTGGGAGAGAGGGTGAGTCAGGAGCCCCGTGTCCAGGCAGTCGCTACTGTGGCAGTTGAGTGATTTCAAGGCTTGTGGAAATGTGTGGAGCCTGTCGCCTTCATTCCCACTCATACCGACAGGAGTTTAGTTAACCAACCTGTCCAGTGACCCACTGAGCCCAACCCCCTCCCTCAGATAACCCCCACCCCCCGCACCCCGAGTGATACCAGAGGCCACCCCGAGCCAAGAGCCGTGAGCGTGGTGAGAGAGCTTCTCTCAGTAAAAGTTTCCGTCTCATGAATCAGTGGAGCACTGATTATGTACCCCTCATAACAAGCTGCCAACGGCCCCAACCCCGCCGTGTGGCGGTGACACCCAACCATGTATTGGTGCCCCCCAAAATAATAATAATAATAATAATAATAATAATAATAATAATAATAATAATAATAATAATAATAATAACTCTCTCTATCTCTCTCTGCGTATTCATATGCACAGGACAAGCCAGCTGACAAGTCCAAGGAGGGCTCAGGAGGAGGAGGAGGAACAGGGAAAAGTTCCTGTGGACAAGTCTCGCTGGGCTTCCGACACTGGGTGTCGTTTGAAGTCTCGCTGGTGCCGCAACAGGTTCTACCTCCTGCCTCGGTCTGGTGACCAGGAAGGAGAGTGGAAATACATGTACATAGTCAGGTACGAGGGCATGTTGGAATCGTGCAGACAACGATACATGAGTGTCGATGTCTCTTTAGAAATCGATGGTGGCGGGGGGTGGTAGTGCGAGCATAGGTAGTACCAGTGATAGTATTAGCAGTAGTGGACGCGAGACACATGTAGTGCAATGGTTTGGTTCTATGTCTGTCAGAACAGGCGAAATGCCAGACAATCCTCCATTGTTGTATCCAGCTTTTTTGTCTGAGAGAGATTTTGACAGACATGGTAATCCTAAGGTGATTTTCAAAAAAACACAGTGAGTGAGACATGCCGTCCATATTTAGGTTTTGTCACTGACAAAGACTTTGAGTTAGGAACTGTGTTGTATGAGGATGGCAGTCAGCCATTTAACAAAATATGCAGGAGGCTGACAGCGGAGAGTTGGAAGAGAGTGCTAGACTTTGGTAAGCAATGCAAAAAAATCTCTATCTTTTCGATGTGAGACATGAACTCGAGTAAATGTTTGTTTGCATTTTCTTGACTGGTTAACAAAAAAAAAAAAAAAATTACTGACGACAAGGGTGTGTGTGTGTGGGGGGGGGGGGGGGGAGGGGGGGTAGAGTAATGAATTAATTAGTACAAAACTGGACCGGGGCGGTACACCGGTACGGATCCGGGGCGGTACGGGGACCGGGCATGAAGACCGGGCATGAAAACGGCAATGCAACATGTAATACATGATTTTATCATGTTTTAATACATGCTGTAATCATGTAATTTAATACAATGTATCATGTATTGCATGATGTAATCATATAATTTAATAAAATATAATCATGTACTACATGATTTAATCATGTACAAACATGAAATTTATCATGTAGTACATGATTTCATCATGTTTGACAAAAGCATGGAAAACATGATTCATGTATGTATTGCAAAAACTTTGTGTAATACATACATCAGTGGTGTAAAACATGATGGGTTTGTCCTGGTAGTGAGAGGGGGGGGGGGGCAGAGAGGGAGAGACAGAGAGAAAGAAAGAGAGAGAGAGAGAGAGAGAGAGAGTCGAAGAGAAAGAGAGAGAGAGAGAGAGAGAGAGAGAGAGAGTCGAAGAGAAAGAGAGAGAGAGAGAGAGAGAGAAAGAGACAGAGAGAGAGAGAGAGAGAGAGAGAGAGAGAGAGTTGAAGAGAAAGAGAGAGAGAGAGAGAGAGAGAGAGAGAAAGAGAGAGAGAGAGAGAGAGAGAGAGAAGAGACAGAGAGAGAGAGAGAGAAGAGACAGAGAGAGAGAGAGAGAGAGAGAAAGAGAGAGAGAGAGAGAGAGAGAGAAAGAGAGAGAGAGAGATACATAACATACATAGCATACATAGCATACATACCTCACGACCCACATGTTGTACTGTCGGGCGATTTCGGTCTTGACACATCGCACACAAAGGGAAAACATGACATAAGAGAAAGCACAAAGACAAACATGCAAACATAACGGAAAAAGAAAGGGAGAGTGGACCTGAGGGGCCGTTCCTCATGACAAAAAGCGAGTCGTACTTGCTGTCGTACTTTACCTCGTCCAAGTTCATAACCCCCACTGGCTCAGACGCAGACAGACAGACAGACACACACACACACACACACAAACACACAAAGCGATGAGTCCTTGCATCACGGCAAGCACAGCACAGCAAGGCAAAAAAGAGAAGGAGCACGAACCTATGTCTTATTGTTTCTGTTTCCAGTGCCTCTTGCTGTCGCAGGCTCTGCCAGACTCAGCAGGTGGACGGTCGGCCCCTCCCATGTCGGTGCTCGCAAGTGGCTGACGATCTACGACCGCCACCCTTCAAAACCTGATCCCACACGAGAACTCCCTCCCACCATCCCCTCACCGTTCACAACCTTTTTCTGGACAGTTTTTGGCCTGATAGCTCGTGCTTCCTTTTCTTTTAAAATTTTTGGCCTGATAGCTCGTGCTACCTTTTCTCGGTTTGCAGGTGGTGAAAAATCAAATCTAGCCCTTTTTGGAGTGGGGGGAGGTCGTTGGTATGGCGTTGGAGCCTGTGTCTTTGAATAACGAAATCAGGAGTTTGCAGCCTGGGCTGTCGGCCAGTGAGGTTGACAGCACCAGGTCCAAGCTCATCCTGGCCAATGCCGTCCAGGACATGGGAGTACGTGCTGCGGCACGTTTGATGGTAGGGCCTCCGCGTTTGCCCCTTTTTTGACTACTCTTTGCAAGGCCCGCTACTGGGACCAGAAGGCGCGTGACCACACATTCCATCCAGGTATCCCTCTCTCTCTCTCTCAATCTATGCGTATGTGTGTGTTTCTCTCTCGTTTTGCACTCTAACGGAATTTTTTCTCTATGACGAGATCGCCATGGTGGGCGCCGTTACAGCACCCTGGAGTGGCCAGACGAACTGGCATTGCAGTGGGCAGTTTTCTACATGTGGCGTACAGGTATTTTTGTCTTGCACTGTTTGTTTACATATTGCTTGCAACAGAACCAGCGCTCACGGACGTGCAAGTCGTTGACTTCTTGCGCCAACAAGGCTGGACGTGGGTAATTTTTTTTTGCTTTAATAAACTGCCACTACTGGTCATCCTCTCTAAATCCATTATTACGCCAGACTGGGAGAGGTTGATGGATTTTGAGAGGACAACACTAGATAATAATAACAATAATAATAATAATAATAATAATAATAATAATAATAATAATAATAATAATAATAATAATAATAATAATAATAATAATAATATTATATTATTATTATTATTATTATTATTATTATTATTATTATTATTATTATTATTATTATTATTATTATTATTATTATTATTATTATTATTATTATTATTATTATTATTATTATATATTATTATTATTGGACACCGTGATAGCACAGTGGTCAAGTTCTACCATCTGAGCTCTGTCGCCAGTTCGATTCCCGTCGGTGCCACCAGTAATTTCATTGAACATACCGATCCGTCTGGACCAGTATTTTCATTGAACATACCGGCCCGTCTGGAAGTGTTGGAACTGCCCTTGCGGGGGTGTCATTAGAGCTTATCGTCAATTCTTCGTACTCCCCTCACGGGTGAGACGATGGAGGCGCATGTGCAGATTTGCATCAGCCATTGACAGAGAAGCACTATATATTATTATTATTATTATTATTATTATTATTATTATTATTATTATTATTATTATTATTATTATTATTATTATTATTATTATTATTATTATTATTATTATTATTATGGACACCGTGATAGCCCAGTGGTCAAGTTCTACCATCTGGGCCCTGTCGCCAGTTCGATTCCCGTCGGTGCCACCAGTATTTTCATTGAACATACCGGTCCGTCTGGAAGTGTTGGAACTGCCCTTGCGGGGGTGTCATTAGAGCCTATCGTCAATTCTTCGTACTCCCCTCACGGGTGAGACGATGGAGGCGCATGTGCAGATTTGCATCAGCCATTGACAGAGAAGCACTATTATTATTATTATTATTATTATTATTATTATTATTATTATTATTATTATTATTATTATTATTATTATTGCCCTGTCGCCAGTTCGATTCCCGTCGGTGCCACCAGTATTTTCATTGAACATACCGGTCTATTTCTGGACCAGTATTTTCATTGAACATACCGGCCCGTCTGGAAGTGTTGGAACTGCCCTTGCGGGGGTGTCATTAGAGCTTATCGTCAATTCTTCGTACTCCCCTCACGGGTGAGACGATGGAGGCGCATGTGCAGAAATGCATCAGCCATTGACAGAGAAGCACTATTATTATTATTATTATTATTATTATTATTATTATTATTATTATTATTATTATTTTCTCTTCTCTTTCTTTCTCTTTCGCTTCCCCCCCCCCCCCTTCTTTTTTTTTTGGGGGGGGGGGTCCATGCCAATAGTTGGAGCCGGGTGTTCGTGGAGCCGGGGCACAGAGAGTAGCACGGATCAGAATCAATGTTTTTGGCTGGACACTCAAAAAGGCGTCTGTCACTAATCCCGATAAGTACACTCTGCATAATTTATCTATACCATGGACTTTGTGTCTTGGCTGCGGCAACAGGATCCGTCTCGATTGAAGTACTTGGATGAGTCATTTCGAAAATTGGGGTAATTTGTATGTCCATTTGTTTGCACAGAGGTCGCATGCATGTTTGTTTTGCAGATTGTAGTAGTTGGCAGTATTGCCGGGCCCCGCGGGGGGAGAGAGTGACTAGGTCTAGGCACATGTCAGAGGCAGCTAGGACGTCCTTTAGCGTTACATGCATGACTACTCTAACACATCCGAGAGGGGGGGTATTGTTATCTATCAGGGATGGTTCCAATGATGCAATAGATTATTTTGAGTCGCTTGTTGATGCATGTCACAATGGCTATTTGCGGGAGGGTGATATTCTCGTGGTGGATGATGCAAAAATTCACGGGGCAGCAGAGGTAGCTGATTTGCAAGATATGTTGTTTGCTGTTGTGGGAGTGACATATGTACGTGTGCCTGCCTATTTTCCGGAACTCATGCCCCCTGAGTTAGTTTTTCAGAATGTGAAGCGCTATATGCGTGCGCACAGAGGTTTTGGCACCTTTCGGGAGGAGATTTTGAAGGGATTTGCGCGTGGAACTTGCTTAGAGTTTGTAGCTCGTCAGTACAGGATGTGTATTCCCCAGTGACTTGATTTTAATAATAGATGATGTAAATCCAAGTCGATATATATTAATATTGTATGAAAGGCAAACTTTCAAGTTTACTGAGTTATTAAACTTATACCGGATCTGTATAAATTGTTAATATATATCGGAGTAAAAAACTTAACGTATATATATTAATATTAAAAAAGTCTTAAAAAAGTTAAGCGTATAAAAAAAGTTGAAAGTATTAATATAAAAAAAGTTTAACGTATAAAAAAGTTAAAGGTATAAAAAAAGTTATGTGTATAAAAAAAGTTTAACTTTTTTTATCAGATAGAACTTTTTTATAAGATAGAACTCTTTTATAAAAAGAAAAAATTTCATAGAGTTTGTGTGTTAACTTGAATGTCGACGATTATAATGACATGAAGTTTCTGGTAGGTGACTGGTGGCTACCCTTTTTTTAGGTATTGCCTATTTCTTTTATGTAACTACGTTTTCTAAGTTACGTTCGGTGGCAGGTGACTGTTTCATACACTTTCTGACTCGATAATTTGATCTTTGTATTGGCCGTTCTGACGGTGGCAGTAGATCTTCAAGGACGACTTCAACGTGCGATGCATCCTCTTTACTAGTCACAGGCTTCCTATTGGCCAGTCACTTCATCTTGTTATACGCGGGTCACGTAATCCCATTTGAAGGTGACCCGTCACGTAATACGCGCTGAGCTCGTTGGAAACCCAGTTAGTAAAAGAGCTCCCCCGATCGGATATTGTAACTGGACACTTGGTCAATCCTAACTTTCAGAAAATTTGAATAGTTAACAAGCGGAGGCTCAACAGAAGAGAATTTAAAGATCTAACCTAACGAGGTCAGTGCTACTGTGACAACCACTTCTATATCATAGTAGAGGGTAGCCGGAACTGAACGGGCCCCGCCAACGTGACACAGCAATTCTCACAAAAGGCATTGCGGCGATTGTCTTCTTGCAAGAAAGGGAGCCTGCGAGGGTCGAACGATCGGTCCTTTGATCTTTCATGTTTTCCGGTTAAGCCTGAGCGTTTGGTTATTAAATAACAACAATGTCCATTGGATCCCTGAAAGTCAACGGAGTATCCTAGTGACTGCGGGAACTCAAGTTGAAGTTTTGTCTCACTGTAACAGTTATTTTTAGTCCGCATCCTGCACAAATGCCCGGGCTAACTTGAAAAGCACACTTCCACCAACCGGCATGTAACCCATAAGTGTAATTTCTGTTAATTTACCATAAATTCCCAGTCACGGGAAAGTCGGCGGGTAAATTTTGCAAAAACCTTTTTCCAAACCTCCAAACGTGACGGTTACTCACTACAATTCCTGTTTCAAATTCTGGTCAACGCTATTAATGTGGGAGGTTATTAAATAGGAATGCCCCAGCATAGTGGAACTCAAATCCTGGCAACCATCCGACCACCAATCCGGTAAACGGTTGAGTAAACAGTAATTCTGGACTTATAGGCAGGAGTCAGAGTCCTATGGGGTCCAAGCATCAACGCTCCCCACCATATCCTATATCCAAATCTGTAATTATAACCGGAAGTATTCTTCTAAACCGGAAATGTAATAAGAATTCATCTTATAATACATTTATTAATAAGAATCATTTCCACCAGTAAACTCCTATCGCACCGACAGGCGCTCGAGTAATAATTCAAATTCAAAAGTTTTTTTTTCTTTCCGTCCATAGATGTGCTCCTTACTATAAAAAAAGGCGTGTAGAAAGAGGACAAAAACTCA
>WBZZ01003692.1:112500-117500 GCA_019918135.1 Paulinella micropora | reverse complement strand
TGACATCAAATATTCATCTCCGCAATTTTGTGTTGTTTCTCCTACAGGCGCAGGGACCGCGGCAGGTCCCACAATGTTTTCGAAAACGAGGACGTCTGCACCAGCAACAGCAGCGACAGCAGCAGTAATCGCAAACAGTAACAATTGACAACACAAGAACCAACAATAACCTTCGATGTAATGCAAAAAATAGCGACAGTAAAAATAAGATAATCAAATCTGCCAACAAAAGTACTAACAAACAGCATTAGCAACCAACAGCAGTCAACGATAAATCAAAAAGAAACAACAACAGTCAACAGCGACGAACAAGAGCCAACATGTTGGTTGCTGTTGGTTTGTTGTTGACTTGTTGTTGATTGTTGTTGATTTTTTATTGGTCGTTATTGGTTGGTTGTTGTTGGTTGTTGTTTGCTATTGTTTATATTATTGTGGTTTGTTGATTCGTTGTTGTTATATCTTTATAGCTGTTAGTTGCTGTTGGTTGTTGTTGGTATACTATTGGTTATTGTTGGATGTTATTGGTTGTTGTTGACTATGATTGGTTGGTGTTGCTTGTTGTTGGCTGTATTACAAACTTTTTTTTTTTTTTTTTTTTTTTTTTTTTTTTTTTTTTTCCTGTGGATAATAGTAGAACCCTGAATAATATTAGAACCCCAGGTTAACTGTGCTAGTGAAAATTAAATATGAAAGAATAAATTGAAAGGGGAAACGGTTCGCGATAACCTATCGTACATGTACACAGCGCACAATCTTGTTCACTCAGCCCGCTACTGTGGAGGCCTCCGAGGAGCTGAAACGCCTGGTTGTGGCCGCGGAAAGCATCGCGTCTCACTCATGTATGTAGTATGTATGCAATGTACGTATATAATGTATGTAATGTATGTAATGTATGTAATTCATGTAATGCATGTAATGTATGTAATGTAGGTAATGTATGTAATGTATGTAATGTATGTATGTATGTATGTATGTATGTATCAGCCGCTCCTGTGGAGGCCTCCGAGCTGAAACGCCTGGTTGTGGCCGCGGAAAGCATCGCGTCTTCTCTGGCCACCGTTGTAACCCTGCTCCAGGTCCGACTTGGAAAACCCGACCAAACACCTTAGGACCGCCAAAATGCAAAACTTTGCGATATATCCCGATATTCGTCCTATATGCCACTCGTCTGGAAGAGTTGCCGTTCTCATAGACATGTATTTGTGCAATGAGAAGTTCCTAGTTCTTAAGTACAATTAGCAATGACTTCAAGTGCTTCGATCTCAGCCAATCCTGGTTGCTGTCGCTTGTGCAAGGGCTCATTTGAAAGCCCTCGTCAAGAGCTTACTAATGAGCTAAGATACAGATTCTGGACACCAATATTGACTGAGAACGAAGCGCTGGACGATATTGCTATTGCACTTAAGAACTAGGAACTTCTCATGTAAACCTGAGTGACAGGTCATTGTAATTCCCATTAATTTTTGGCTGAATGAGTAATGGGCTGAATGAGTAAGATTGATCAAAATGACCAATAGAGAGATGAGAGAGAGAGAGAGAGAGAAAGAGAGAGAGAGAGAGAGAGAAAAGAGAGAGAAAGAGAGAGAGAGAGAGAGAGAGAGAGAAAGTCCCTGTGAGAAGCGCTTTTCAGTATTGTTAATATGTAAGTTTGCAAGTGTGTGTAAATATGCCGGTACTTGATATATTTATGATTATTTATGTGTGGGTCGCATGTAAGAAGTACGTGTTGGCGATTGAGTAAGTAATCATTTCAGTAAGTAAGTAAGTGGTGAGTAAGTAAGTGTGTAAGTAATGAGTAAGTGTGTGAGTAAGTGTGTGAGTAAGTGATAGATAGAATAGATTAGATAGATATTTTATAGATTAGATAGATAGATAGATAGATAGATAGATAGATAGATAGATAGATAGATTCGATAGATTAGATAGATTAGATAGATTAGATAGATCAGATAGATCAGATAGATCAGATAAGATAGATAGCTAGATTACATAGATAGATTAGATAGATTAGATAGATAGATAGACAGACAGATAGATAGATAGATAGATAGATAGATAGATAGATAGATAGATAGATAGCTAGATAGCTAGATAGATAGATAGATAGATAGATGGATAGAAGTAAGTAATTAAGTATGTATGTATGTATGTATATCTATGTATGCAATCAAAAGTAAGTAATTATGTATGTATGCATGCATCTATGCATGCAGATTAGATGCATGCAGATATTTAAATAAGTGTGCATGGATGTATGTATGTACGTACTTACATACGTACGTACGTATGTATGTATGTATGTATGTATGTATGTATGTATGTCTGATGTATGTATGTATGTAGGTATGTAGGTATGTAGGTATGTATGTAGGTATGCATGTACGTACATGAATACATACATACTTGCATGCCTACATACATGCACAAATACCTACATACATAAATATGCATACATACATACACATACAGAAACATACATACATACATACATACATACATACATACATACACATGCTTACATACATACATGCATGCATGCATACATACATACATACATACATACATACATACATACATAAATGCATACATACATACATGCATACATACATACATACATACATACATACATACATACATACACATGGCTGTGTTTGTTATGTATGTATAGAATAGGGGCCCCGAGCGGCCTGATACATACATACATACATACATACATTCATACATACATACATACATACATACACATGGCTGTGTTTGTTATGTATGTATATAGGGGCCCCGAGCGGCCTGATACATACATACATATATACATACATACATACATATGTTGCATACATACATACATACACATGGCTGTGTTTGTTATGTATTTTCAGAATGGGGCCCCGAGCGGCCTGATACATACATACATACATACATACATACATACATACATACATACATACACATGGCTGTGTTTGTTGTATGTATAGAGTAGGAGCCTCGAGCGGCCTGATACATACATACATACATACATGCATACGTACATACATACATACATACATACACACACATGGCTGTGTTTGTTATGTATGTAAAAAGGGCCCCGAGCGGCCTGATACATGCATACATATATACATACATACATACATACATATGTTACATACATACATACATACACATGGCTGTGTTTGTTATGTATTTTCAGAATTGGGGCCCCGAGCGGCCTGATACATACATACATACATACATACATACATACATACATACATATGTTACATACATACATACATACATACATACATACATACATGGCTGTGTTTGTTATGTATGTATAGAATAGGGGCCTCGAGCGGCCTGATACATACATACATACATACATACATACATACATACATACATACATACATACATACATACATGTACATACATACATACATTCTACAGAATAGGGGCCCCGAGCGGCCTGTCGCGGTGGTGGCGCCGGCCCAGGTTACGAGGTAAATGTAATGTAATGGTAATGTAATGTAATGTAATGTAATGTAATGGTAATGGTAATGGTAATGTAATGTAATGTAATGTAATGGTAATGGTAATGGTAATGTAATGTCGCGGTGGTCGCGCCGGCCCAGGTCACGAGGTAAATGTAATGTAATGTAATGTAATGTAATGTAATGTAATGTAATGTAATGTAATGGTAATGGTAATGGTAATGGTAATGTGATGTGATGTAATGTAATGTAATGTAATATAATGGTAATGGTAATGGTAATGTAATGTAATGTAATGTAATGTAATGTAATGTAATGTAATGTAATGTAATGGTGATGTAATGGTAATGTAATGTAAGTAATGTAATGTAATGTAATGTAATGTAATGTAATGTGATGTAATATAATGCAATATAATGTAATGTAATGTAATGGTAAGGTAATGTAAGTAATGTAATGTAATGTAATGTCATGTAAAATATTGGTAATGGTAATGTAATAATGTAATGCAATGTAATGTAATGGTAATGTAATGTAATGTAATGTAATGCAATGTAATGTAATGTAATGTAATGTAATGTAATGTGATGTAATGTAATGTAATGTAATGGTAATGGTAATGGTAATGGTAATGTAATGTAATGGTAATGGTAATGGTAATGGTAATGTAATGTAATGTAATGTAATGTAATGTCGCGGTGGTCGAGATCACGAGGTAGGTAGGTAGGTAGATAGATAGATAGATAGATAGATAGATAGATAGATAGATAGATAGATAGATAGATAGATAGATAAATAGATATAGAGATAGATAGATAGATAGATAGATAGATAGATAGATAGATAGATAGATAGATATATAGATAGATAGATAGGTAGGTAGGTAGGTAGGTAGGTAGGTATGTAGGTGGGTGGGTAGGTAGGTAGGTAGGTAGTTAGTTAGTTAGGTAGGTAGGTAGGTAGGTAGGTAGGTAGGTAGGTAGGTAGGTATGTTATGCCTGTCATGCATGCTACTTTTTTTTTTTACAGTAAGCAAGGTTTAATGAGAAAGAGACGTTTTTTTTTTTTTTTTTTTTTTTTTTTTTTTTTTTTTTTACGAGGTAGGTAGGTAGGTAGGTAGGTAGGTAGGTAGGTAGGTAGGTATGTTATCAATGTGATGACGAGTTAGTTATGCATGTCATGCATGTTACGACGTAGGTAGGTAGGTAGGTTAGGTAGGTAGGTAGGTAGGTAGGTAGGTAGGTGGGTAGGTAGGTAGGTGGGTAGGTAGGTAGGTATGTTATGCCTGTCATGCATGTTACGAGGTAGGTAGGTAGGTAGGTAGGTAGGTAGGTAGGTAGGTATGTTATGCCTGTCATGCATGTTACGAGGTAGGTGCTAGGTAGCTAGGTAGCTAGGTAGGTAGGTAGGTAGGTAGGTAGCTAGGTAGGTATGTTATCAATGTGATGACGTGTTAGTTATGCATGTCATGCATGTTACGAGGTAGGTAGGTAGGTAGGGGTAGGTAGGTAGGTAGGTTAGGTAGGTATG
>WBZZ01003692.1:77500-80000 GCA_019918135.1 Paulinella micropora | reverse complement strand
CATTCAAACCAGCGCCACGAACAAGCGCCCGCAACGAGGACTGGAGCCAGCGGTAAGTAAGCGGTTTACCTCTATCATCCTGAAGAAGAGAGGCTAGAGGGGATTGATCAACAGCCAACGCCCAGACAGCTTCGAGAGCGACGACAGGGCATGAACGAGATCCGTTCCGGAAAACCCGAAGGGTGCAGCCAGCTCTACACCAATCCGACTTAGATGCGTCGATGACGATGTCTACCCATCTGGGGGGACAAAGGGAGTCCCACAGAATGTGTCGCCGACGGAGCGGAGAGGAGGCGGACTGAGACTTGGCGACTAGTTCCCCCGACCTAAGAAGTGCGTAGATTCCTACGCAAACGGCTGCCCGAAGCATAGCGATGCACCGCTCAGAGAGTGCAAGTGGGCCGCCTCCGCCCACACTGCAAGAAGCCAAGACATCTAACAGTCTGCACGCGAGAGGAATGGTGATGGGCAATCTGCTTCTAGTGGCTCTGGCGCGGAGCCTCTTGAGAGCTCGTTTAGCCCGAGCGACTCTAGGACACGAAAAGGCACTGACGTCTACCCCCAGATCGACACAGAGACTTCTGACCCCGGATAGATAAGATAAGAGCGACGTAGCTGCCGCACCGGGAACGCTGTTGTCCGTGCGGTGAAAATCCTGTCTCTGACGACCTCTGGCCATGAGGAACAAGAAAGCCATGAAGAAAATAAGAAGCGGAGGCGACGGAGGGAAACCCAGGTCATGAAGACCGTAAAAGGTTAAGAAACTCAGATAATACCTCACACCCGTCATATACGTGTTCCTAGAAGAGTCTGCAATCCCAAACGAAATCAGAGCAGTGGCGACAGGAAGAAGCTGACGGGCGCGCCTGCCCACCTCTGTCTCACGCAACGTGGCCGCAATCAACCCGTCCAGGCGGCGAACTATACACACCGGACCAAGAAAGAAAAAGGAAAAAAAAAATCAGTGCCACAGGATGGAAAGGAAGACGAGGAAAGGCTAAACTGCTTCCCAATGAGAAAGGGGAACGTCAGGCCTGCGACGCAAGAGATGCTCAACGTGCCACGGAGTCCACACCCCGTGCCAACCCCAACCACCGCAGCAGCAAGCGGGCCTGTCGCCCGCGTGGTCAGCTAAGGACGCCAGAGTGCATGGCCGCAGATGAATAGTTGAAGGAGCAGCTGCCACAAAAGCCTGCAGCCGAAGAATGGCGCCACGCACCGCCACCGGAAGAGGCAACTGCGCGATGGTAGGCCGCGCTGACGGCAGAGACATCAAAAATGCATGCACGATCCGCTGATCGGGCAACATGTCTAAAAAACAGCTGACAGGGAACGACACTTCCCCAATAACTTCTCCAGCCCCTTCCTAGACGGCACCCGCATGGTCGAGTCGCAGGAACGCATAAAGCCTTCTCTCCTGCGAGCAGGAAGCGAGAGGAGAGGAAACTCTAGCTCTGTCGAAATACGGAAACTCCAGCCGATGAACTCCATCTCCTCGGCAGGACCTAGGAGCTTGGAAGCCTTCAAGGGAAAACCGTAACGCTCGGCCACGAAAACGCAGAGATCAAGGACGACCGCAGCCTCCGCCTCCGTCGCGGCGAACGCAAGCAGGAAGTCATCCACCCAGCGCAAAAGGGACACCCAACCGGGAAGCCACAGCCTTAGTAACGCTTCGAGAATGAAACCGAAACCCTCCCAGATGCCTGGAGACACACGCGCCCCGAAAGTAAGCCTCAGTGGTACCGCCCACCTCTCGGCCCAATGAAGAACGCAAAGAGGCCAGTCTTGTGGGCGAATCGGGATTTGCCGAAACGCAGCTTCGACATCAAATTTAATCATCCAAGCGCGCTTGCCTCCCGTGTCACCACGAGCGGCGGAGTGAGCGCGATAAATCGTGTTACAAACACGCGGCCACGACGGGAATGTACTAAACAGAGGCGCAGAACCGCCGTTGAGACTGCCCTCACCCCCAGCGGAGGAGTCTACGATGATACGCAGGTCTGACCCGCCGTCCTTAGCAACTGTGCCCAAAGGGGGGGGACCGGAACGCAGGGAAAGGAGGAGAAGAAAACCAACCAGCGAGCCAACCTTTCGCAATCTCGCTGTCAAGCTGAGCTTGCACAAATGCATGCTGACCGGTGGCAGACGCATAGCTGGGCACAATGAGAGTGCGATCACGATCGCCTTTGAAGCATAGATTGGCCCCATACACCAAGCCATCAACCGCTAAGTCAAGAAAAAGGGGATCGATACAACACCAAAGGTCCGCCAGAATAGCCTCGATCTGTGCCGCCCTCGCAGCAGGAAGGGGAAAAAAATCAGGCAAACCAGTTGCATTGAGAACCTGCAATCTGTCTGGCCCACCTTGAACTGGCTCGCCTGACCAACGCAAGCCGAACGACGACACAAGCTCAGAGGAAACGCTAGCAGCCTCTGCGCGCCTTACGTCTGGAGCTAATCGCGCAAGAGATAAGAAAGCCAGTTTGTCTTGCTCCGGAAG
>WBZZ01003692.1:32500-72500 GCA_019918135.1 Paulinella micropora | reverse complement strand
TGCAAAACTTATATATCCTGTTGATACCTAAGAAATATTTTTCATTCATACGTAATACAATATTATTCGTTATTAAAGACACTGTTGTCAATATTTTCCACTTAACAACGATACTTTTAAAAATGAAGAATGCTTGCTTTTCGTACAGTTGAAAAATATTTTTCTTCATGGCCCGCGGGTTTGTATTAAATTCACGACTTATTGGTACGTATTAATAAGTTGTATACTAATTATCAGCGAGAGAGAGACTTATTGGTACGTATTAATAAGTTGTATACTAATTATCAGCGAGAGAGAGAGAGAGAGAGAGAGAGTACGTGTGTGTAAGAGAGAGAGAGAGAGAGAGGAGAGAGAGAAAGAGAAAGAGAGGGAGAGAGAGAGAGAGACATACGCCACGAACGGCCAAGCAGTCGCCATGATGTACAAATGATCAAAATTGCTGGTTCTATCCTGTGGCAACAAGTTGCAAACAAGTAGTATAATATGAAATCTAGGATGGTCGTTTTTCGTACCTCAAAACAACCTCCTAGATTTCATTTGTCGCTTCCTATTGATAGTTTGAACTTTCAATACTAAGCGTCAAAACAGCAAAATAAAAAATCAAAATTTCAACCAATACAAGCAAACAAAATAAAGAAATCTCTCTTACTCTTAATCTCGCTTTTAAATAAAAATAAAAATCAAGCAAAATTTTTTTCTGCTTTACTTTTACTTTTAAATAAAAACAAAAATCAATACGTAGTATAATATGAAATTTACAAGGGTCGTTTTTTCGTGCCTTAAAACGACCTCATAAATTTCATTTCTCTTCTCCTATTGATTTGGCGCACAATCAATACAAGAGCACAAAACACCCCAAAGAGCCCCCTATCTATAATCTAGATTATAGATTTAGTACTGAGAGAAAACCCTTATTTTAATAAACTTATGTCCATTTTTCCAAAAATAGACTTACTTTACATCTCAAGTGGGACGACCCAATTGATAGACCCTTCATTACCTCCAACCTTCTTCGTCAAGGCTGAAAGAGAAGGAAATACGAGAATTTCCTCCTCTTCCTTGCCAATAGAAGCCAGAAAGAAATTTTTCTTCCTTGGGTTTTTCATGGTTTCATCTCTCTCAACCCAAGCAAACGAATAATTTTCAGTTCTCTGCACGGGGTTGCGAACGAAATATTTTCGCTCAGAGTGAAAAGAAGTTATTTTTTTCTTATCGAGTTGAGCGAAATCCTTCGGAACCCTAACTAGTCTTGGGTTCTTCATATCTTCTGGGGCGTTCTCTTCAACTTCGCCCCACGACTTCCAAAAACCTACAATCATATTCAGCGTCATTAGTATCTCCAACACGTTTGAGATTACGATAGAATTATTGGCTTACCACCCTCCGCGAGGTTGATTGCGCCAACTCCCTCCGCTATTTCATTCGGCTCTCCCATATTCTATTACACACACCAAAAAGGATGTGTAATAGAAATTTCTCTGAATGAGAGTGGGGTTTGAACCCCTTGGTTTTGAAGAAAACCATTAATGATGATTTTCGTATTATAAAATCAACATTTGATACAAAGTCTTTTTTAATCCGAGTTGCTATCCGCACTCTCGGTTCTGAAGACTCTGTGCATATTCCTATTATGTTCACGTTTAATACTACGATTAATACTATCATTTACGTATTCATTAATACCATCACTGGAGTATTTGTTAAACGAAGAATTAAACGATAAATGTTCTTGTTCAATACCAGCGAGAATTATATTCATGACAATAGCGGAAAGTTGGCCACGATTGTCATTTTTCCACTTATAGAAATTATCGCGTTCTTTGTTTATTTTTTTTTCCAATTTCTTTTTTTTCAAGCGAACAAGTCGGTCTTCCTCTACTTCATTATTTTCAATACTTAATCGTCGCATCATCTCATTTATAGCCTCTAGTTTTACTACGTCAGGCTGTTTCTTTTCAACGAGACGAGAAATTTCTTTATCTGCTTTAGAAATTCTGTCTTCGCATACTATTTTATCTTTTTTGAGTCTATCTATTCCTCTCTTCATTGTTTCAAATATTTCAATCCAGTCATTTTTGGTTTTAAGTCTATCCGAAATTGTATCTTCAGCCATACTTGTTGCGCCAAAAACACCTTACTACGAAATATTTGGTTGCGCCAAAACGCTGGCGCACTGGCGCACTGGCGCAAAGACATATTCACGGAAATAGAATTTTCTAGAATAAGTCTATTTTTGTCCATTTTTTCTAAATACTTCAAATACTTTTTACATTGCGAATTTTGCGGAAAAGAAGCGGTGGTTACAGTGGTATAGGAGATGCTTTCCAACTTTGAAGACGTCGGTTTGAGTCTGTAATACCGCTTCTTTCTTTTTTTACTTACAAATCTAATATTACCTTTGCCTTTTTTTCTCGCTTACTACTCCTGATATTCTCTGGTTGAATGTCTTCTCTTTTTAGCAATTCTTTTGTCTTTTTTTCTTTAATTACTTCTTTAGTTTGCTCCTTCATATCTTTTTCTTCGTCAACAGGTTTATTAAAATCAGTCTTCAATAAATCACGTGGGCTTACCAACTCATCGTTATTTAATATGATTTTAAAACCAGAGCGTCCCTTTACTTTATAAATAATCTTAGAGAATGTCTTACCGCCTTTTGAAAAAACATTTCTTTTATTTTCCTTTCTTACATTATCGCCAACATTGAATTCGTCTATTAAATTATCTCTTGTTATTGTTTGCTTATTTTTATCTCTTCTAGCAAAGACATCCACAGGTTTGGCTTGAATTCCTCTATGAACTTTATGATTGTACGCATTGACTAAGTCTTGAATATAACTTACCCAGTCAAAATTTCTATTAGTTTCAAATAAAAGGTCAAGCCATCTCCTAATACTTCTTATCACTCTATCAACAACCGCAAGCGCTCTATGGTCGCCAACTTCAACGACATCGTGTTTAATTCCATTTTCAACAAAATAATCACGAGTAGCACCTTTATATTCTCCTCCGCTGTCAGTTGTAATTGACTTTGGTTTATAAGGTATAGATTTCAAAGCATAATATACTTCTTTTGCTGTTTTATTTTTTAGTGGAATGATTATTAAAAATCTGGAATGGCAATCAATCCAAACAAGCATCCAAGCATAGCCCTTATTGCCTTTCTTATCTTTTATCTTACTCATATCCGCTAAGTCTAAGAAAACTTGGTCTAATGGTTTATCAACCCATATCGTGTTCCATATTTTTGGGTTCTTTTTCTGGTGGTGAATTTCAAGGGCTTCTTCTTCTTTTGTTCTCTGAATTTCTTCTCCAGTTGCGGTCTTTATAATGTTCATATCTAGTATCACCAAAATTGATAACCTTACCTTTTGGACTAATGACTTTATATTTTTTATTCTTAACGTTGGACTTTAAAAATCTCATTGTATATAATATGGACTATAAACATACAATTATTAATACACAGAATGCGGATAGCCAATTAGAAGACACACCATAGGGTTATATTCACACTTAGACCACTTAGACAAGGAGAGAAGAAAAAATTATAGAGCAAGAGCAAAGGCTATAAAAAATTCAAAAGGTGAATTAACTTATAATCCAGAGTATAGTAATTATTATTCTTATCACTATCTCTGGTGATTTTAAAACTTGAGAAAACATTTTTCAACATCATTATTTTTTTCTTTCTTAGCACCTGAAGATTGATTATATACTTTCACGCTCACACTGCTTGATTTTTTTCCTTTCCCCTTCTTCGGTTTTGGTGTTTCTTCATCACTACTTTCGCTTTCACTTTCTTCACTTTCATCAGGCTGGGGCTCTGGCTTCTTTTTCTTCGCTCTCTTAGTCTCAGCCTTCGCTCTTTTGATTTTCATCTTAGCCATCTTTTCAGCAATGATATCAGTAAAATCAACCTCATCCTCACTCTCACTATGCTCAGGTGTGTCATCTTGTTCCTTCTCATTAATGATATCGACCGCTAAATTTTTATTTTCTATCTCCGCTATTTTTTGTTCCATATCTTCGTCTTCTTGCTTTACAGCATTTCTATATTGTGCTAATACATTTTTGGCATGCTCCATCTTTCGTTGTTTCGCTTTCGCTTTTATTCCTTCCACAGCACTGCCCCAATTCTTACGACTTGCTTCAGCGGACGGCATTTTTAGAATTGCGCTTCTATCTTGTTATTCACAAGATTTTTCGCTTATTCTAAAAATTAATCTCAAATATATTTGAGATACTATACTAAGATTAATATATTTTTAGTATTTACAAATTAATTATTTATTATAATATACAATGAGTCAATATAAATCCTTACTAGGCCTTAATGAGTTGGCTGTTGATAGTCTTGACATACTTAACTTAGACCTTACCAATACCAACATAGTAGGCTTAAACACAGACAGAGTGCCAGAAGACGCCGACCCAGTAAATCTTTATTTCACTGATAACCGCTTTGATACACGGCTCGCTTTAAAATCAACAACAGATATCAAAGAAGGAAAAAATTTATACTACACAGAGCAACGAGTAAGGGACAACGACGAAGTTAAAGCCTCAACTCAACACCGCTCCAATACAAGTAATCCGCACCAAACCAGTCTATACAATCTCATAGACACAAACATATCCGCACCAGTGGTCGGGCAATACTTAACATATAATGATGTAGATGGTAAATGGAGAAATACAACAATCGGCTCAATTGATACACTCTCTGATGTAGTCATAACAGCACCAATTGCTATGAATAGTTATCTAACATATAACTCAATAAACTGGGTAAATAAAACATTTCCAATAAATGTGGATGAATTCGGCAACATTAGTATGGGTGGTAATTTGAATATAACGGGAGTTAATTTACTAAATACCAAAGATGTTGATACTTGGATATCTGAGCATGAAGACAATAATGATAAAGTGTCCGCGGATGGCTCAATTAATACACACAGCGATGTGTTAATTACAGGCACGCCCGCCGATAACCAACTACTCATTTATAGCACGGGGCAATGGAGAAACACAAACTCACCTTTTCTTAGATTGGATGGCACAGCGAATATGACGGGCGGATTAAATATGGGAGGATTTGCTATTTCAAATGTTGGTAATGTTGATGGTATTGATGTTTCGGCTCTTGATAGTTCTGTGGTAAAACTAACAGGAGACCAAACCATAACAGGGAATAAAACATTTACTACTTATGTGGCCGTAAAAGACTCAAATCCATTAAACACTGGCAAGTTATTCTTCAATTACAACAATAATATGGGCTCTATCTATTCGTCGGAGGCAGGCGGTGCAACGGGCTATCCATTATCTTTTGTAGGATCGTCCATACTTTTTGCTCCAACAACAGGGGGTGGAATGACATTGACAAATAATGTTTTAAATTTTAACAGCACGACAGCAATCAGCGGACTTCCAGCACCATTCTACGATGGCGATGCTTCAACAAAAGCATATACCGATACGAAACTAGCCAAGGACGGAACAACGGCTATGACGGGCAGTTTAAATATGGGAGGATTTTCAATAACAAATGTAAATTTGGTTGATGGTATTGATGTTTCTGCTCTTGATACTTCTGTTGTCAAACTAACAGGAGACCAAACCATAGCAGGAACTAAGTCATTTAGTAATGAAATCAAAGCAAATGCGGGGATAACAACGACAACATTAACAACAACCGATAATGTGGTAGTAGGAGCAGGCAAAAGTGTTTTCATAAATAGAAGTGCTATTGCTAATAATAAACTTGTTTTATATGATAGCGGAACACCTTCAACGACGGGATTTTATGGATTTGGTATTGCTAGTAATATATTGATTTATAATGTTAATGCTTCAACTGATAGTCATATATTTTATTACTCAGGGATAAATGAACTATTTAGAATTGCTAATGCTGGAATTACTGCTTCAAAGGCAATAACGGCTAATGCGGGGATATCAACAACCACACTTACCGCGAGTGGGGCGATAACAGCGAATGGCGGACTAAATATGGGAAGCCAGAGTATAACAAATGTAAATCTTGTTGATGGTGTGGATGTTTCTGTCCTTGATACTTCGGCGGTTAAAACCTCGGGAAACCAAACCATAGCAGGAATTAAAACATTTAGTAGTGCCCTTGAAATAACTGGAAATTCAACGAATGCGACAACAAAAGGAACATTCGTGGTTTTCAACTCCACAGCCAATATAGGAACTATCGGTTGCCTTGATATGGGCACGGGTGTAAATTATAACTTTGAAATAAATGCCAAAAAAGTAAGTTTCGTTATTGATGGGGCGATTGTTGGTTGGGTAAATGCTTCGGGGCTAGATTGTAATAGTAGCAAAATAGCCAACCTTGGAACTCCGACATTATCAACAGACGGAGCGACAAAAGGGTATGCGGACACATTGGACGGGCAAAATGTAAAACTAACAGGAGACCAAACAATAACGGGAATTAAGATATTTAATGGAACAAGAAATGACGTAAAAGCACTGAATTTGTAAAGCCAAGCCGATTTTAATAATGTGGATATCATTAATGGTGGAAATATTACATATAATGGGGCGAGGATATTAAACCAAAACGGAGGAGATATATTCTTTTCACAGACATCAGGAGATTATCAATATTTCTTATTTACTCTAAATACTGCTACAAGCGGAACCGCAGACCAAAGAGGTTATGTATTTACGAATGTAGCGTCTGATGTAAAAGGGGCGGGACTTTATATTTCAAAACTTTTGGATAATAAAAGTGCTTCGTCAGACATTGTCCGTTTTAACAATGCTGGCGGTATGCGGTTTTATGGTGCCTTAGATATGAACTCAAACAACATAACAAATGGTGGATCAATAACAGGAACAACAATTACTTCAACTGCGGGGATATCAACAACGACATTGGCAACGAGCGACAAAATAACATTGGCGCTAGGAAAACCATTGATATTGGGAAGAACAACGAGAGCATTGGCTGCATACACTGGTGGATTAGAATTATACGGGACATCTGGTGTAGCAGGACCACATATACAAGCATTTACAACGGCAGACCCAAATTATCCTTGTTTTCAATTAATTAACAATAGTCATAGCGACATATCATTAAAATTTGATTGTTATTGGGATGGTGCAGCTAATGATAAGTCAAGTTCTGCTACCTCAAATTTTATGATAGCCAAAGGCACTAATCTTCTTTTTCAATACGCATCAGGAGTATCGGTAGGAAGTAATATATCATTTAATACCGCAATGACAATTGATAGTTCATCGGGTTTATTAACAACGAAGGCAATAACTGCTGGTGGGGCGATAACGGCAAATTCGGGGATTACATACACAGGCACACTAACAACGGCATCAGCATCAACTGATGGGGCAAAAATAGCAATTCAAGGACAAACAGACGGGACGAATGCGAGAGGAATATTTATGTGGGACATTGGAGATTCAAACTGGGGGATTTATATGTCTCAGTCTGGGGCAAATAAAGCATTAAGCGGAGAAACAGCACCAGCAGGAGGAGTAGGCGGAGGATTAACTTCTTATGCTATTAGATTTAGAGTGAATAATTCTTCAACGAGTGGGTTCATATGGGAGAATAGTTCAAATACTGTTTTGATGTCTTTGAAAGCAAGCGATGGGCAATTATGGGTATTGTCTAATCCAATTCAATATTCAGACAGGAGAAAAAAAGAAGATATAAAGGAATGTTTAGGCTTAGATTTTATTAATAAGTTAAATCCAGTCTGCTATCGTATGATTGACGACAAAAAGAAATGTAGGACTGGCTTAATAGCACAAGAATTAGAAGACATACTAACAGAAATGGATATGCTAGATTTTGGCGGATTTATAAAAGAAACAATTATGGTTCCCTGTCCAAAGCAAAGAGCGGAATACGAATTGAAAGGTGTGAGTGTTAAGCCAGAAGATGTTAAATGTGTTGATAGTGGTGATGTCGGTTATGGTATTGGTTATTCAGAGTTTATTGCCCCGTTAATTAAGGCCGTTCAACAATTATCAGACAAAGTAGATAATCTCCAACGTGTAAATCTCCGACTTGTCGGAGATATAGATAATTTAGAAAAAGAAAATAATTTTTTACTTAATATACTACAAGACCAAGCAAACCAACTAGCCGAAATCCGAGCAGTCGTATTTTCTACTAATGCCTCCTAGATTACACCCCCCACCGCCAGTCATTGAAATAGACGGCGAACTAACTCCAGAAATAAAAAATCGTGTTTTAGACATTTCATTGAAGAATGAGGAGAAAAAAGTAGAGCACGAATTGGAAGATAACTGGAATTGTTGTTGTATAACAAACAGACCGACAGACAGCCGACTTATTAAATACTTATTTCAAATGGGTATCATTATCGCCATCATCACCCTTTGTATAGTAAGGCTATCTGAAAAGAACTTGCCGTGCGAGGTTGCTAATACTTATGTCGGTATTTTAACACTTTTGATTGGGATATGCCTTCCATCGCCTTCTTCAAAGAAATGATATTTATCAACTTCACTCCCAATCTGACTGATCGTCAGATATCCCGTTTGTTGATAAACATCGTGAAAAGTAAAAACGATGTTTGAAAAACACACGTGAATGAGCGTAGCGAATGGAAGTGTGGATTTTCAAATATCAGCGCACTCGTATAAGTGTATTTTATACCACATATCATCATTTGAGCACATTAAAGGCAGGGCTTCATCAAAACTTATACACCAATCTGACATTGGTTTGTAAATACATTTGATTTTTGAGTTAATCCCGCTCTGGATACAATAAACACAACTTATATTCTTTTTTTCACTTATCCGTGAGTAAAAGTCGCAGGCAGTCCGAGCAATAGTTGAGCACACAAATAATAATATTAATAACATTTTTATATATTATATTATATAATTTATGAGTGAGTTCAAATACCAAAAGATTATTTTTCTAAGCAATGATTTTGCTGGAGGAAGCAAAACATTTAATAAAAATATCCAAATGTTATTCACACCCACCAAAATGAATGTAAAATTTATCCACTATATGAACGACCAGACCGAAACCAAAACCAGAATTCTTTATATGGACAGAATTGGATATATCGGAACATTTGCGGACAGCGCCACAGCAAACATTTCAAACCTTGGTTATAATTTGGGTGTTGTCGGATGGACTGACGGGGAATATACATTTAAAGTCCTTGAAACTGACAGCGGAAATATTGACACAGGAAATTTAGCGGGAAGAATTGTTGTGTGTTTGGAATTTTTGGCTTAGAATATACGATGCTTAAAATAAGCAATGTCAAGGTGAAGCCAGTAAAACAAGAGGGTGATGGAAATAAAAAAGCAAAAGGTTATAAATTATTCAATGAGCCGTATGTCAATATATTTCTACTTGCTAGAAAAAAGAGCGGTAAGACGACAGCACTCTTTGAAATACTGAAACGGACGACAGACAGAAAAACCCGCATTGTCATTATTGCTTCAACAATACACAAGGACTACATTTATAAAGCAATGGTTAAGCACTTTAAGAACAGGGGAAACCCGATGGCAATATATACTTTTCTTAAATCAGACGGGGTGAATGTGATAGACTACGAACTTGACAAATTGAACAAACCAGACGAAGAGCAAGAAGGAGAAGTAAAACAGGACAAAGAAGAAATAGAGAAACCACAATTTTTATACTTTGGAAAAGAAGAAAAACAGATAAAGGAGGCACCGAAAGAAAGGCCAAGCAAGTATATTTCGCCAGAGGTTGTTTTTGTTTTGGATGATTTAGGAAGTGGATTAAGAGACAAGTCCGTAAGCGATTTGTTAAAAAAGAATAGGCATTATAAATCAAAGGTAATTATGTCAAGCCAGTATCTGAACGACCTACGACCAGAAGCCATTAAGCAATTAGATTATCTATTAATCTTTCCAAGCCAGTCTCAGGACAAAATGGAACTCGTTTATAAGCACTTAGACCTATCTTTTGATTTTGATTACTTTCTTCAAAAGTATCACGAGGCGACGAAGGAGAGATTTAATTTTCTTTATGTTTCAAGTGTTGATGATGAGTTAAGAAACAATTTTGCTTACAGATTAAAATAAAAATTTGTAATTAATTATTTTTCTGTATTATATATGCCAGTATCACCAGTGATAATTTCACAACCATCAGGATATAACATCGGATACAATCCATCAATGCCACAGAAGGGAGGAAAAAAGAAAACCAAGAAGAAGAGTGGTCAAAAGGGAGGAAAGATTAACTGGGCTAAGGTCGGAAAAACTGCCTTGGCTGTTAATAAATTTCTTCGCGATAATAAGGTAATCTCTAGGACTGCGGGGGCGTTGAGTAGTGTTGGGGTGCCTTACGCTGGTAGTGTTAGTGCTACTGCTGCAAAACTTGGTTATGGTAAGCAACGAGGAGGGGCTGTAAAGTTCCGTTGATATTTATGAGCATCGCTTTCATTCGCTATGCTCATTTTCGCTTGCTCATAAACATCGTAAAACCGATTTATTTTTTCTTAAAACAAAAAATAGATGTTTTAGAATAAGCGGGAATGCGAAGCATGGAGCGTAATTCTAAAATATCAAAGAATAAGAAGGCGAAAGTCCGTCCACCGAGGGTTTATAGAAATAAGAGCGGAAGGCCTTATATTATCCAGAAGGGTAAAAAATATTATCTTAATTTTGGTAAGAAAACAAATGATTTAAGCACATTACAAATCGTTAAACTTTTTATGAAATATATTAGCAAACCAAAGTCTCAAAGGGCTAGCCGCAAACCAAGAGAAAAAATAATCAAATCTGATTTCAATCGTCTTGAACATGAGAACCGAAACCAGATACAAAGCAACTTACAAAAGAAATATGAGTTAATACATGACGAGGAAGAAAAGGAAAAGAAGAAAAGGGAGGATTTAGAAGAAGAAAAGAAAAGGCTAGAACGAAAAGACGTAGCAGATGCAAAGGAAAGGCAGGATGAGTTAGCAAGGATACACCGCAATGAACTATCCGATATCAAGGAACGACAAGAACAAAAAGACAGAGAACTAAGAAGGGAGCAAAAACTCATAGATGATGTAAAATATGAAGAAGACAGAAAAAATAGAATACAAGCATTACCACCGCCACCGCAATATCAATATATTATGCCACCACAATATGGACAGCCACAAGCACCGCCACAAGCACCACCATTAGCACCACCATTTGGAGCACCACCACAAGCACCAGCCTTACCTAATTTAGGAGATGAAGAACCATTGAAAACGAAAGAGCAATATGAGGAAGAAAAAAAGCAAAAGCAGAAAGATATTGAAACACTGAAATTAGCAGGATATACAGATAAATTCATTAAAAAGATGAGTCTCAAAGACTTACAAAAAGCCAGTCAAGATATTCAGATGGCTAATAGTATAGCCACAGCGACATCTTTAGAAGAACAGAAAAAGTTAGCAGAAGAATATAAAGAAAAACTTGAAAAGGAAAAAAAGAAAGCAGAAGAAAAGGGTAAGCATCTTGAAAATTTACAAATTAATCAATTTTTAATCTCTGGATTTTCAAAAACTTATCACCCAACCATTACCATAAAAGAGTTAGCACAGGCTTTAAAAAAGAGACTAGATAATGATGGTCATAACAAATTAAATTACAAAGACACTTCAAAGTGGATTATTAACATGATTAAAAGGTTTAATATTGATGTTGGAAGTGAGGTGGAAAACGTAAAAAGAAAAGTGGCGGATTACGCTAGATATGAAGAGTATATGGGTATTACTGAACAAAAAGGTAGTGGAGGGGGAAAAACCCCCTACCATACCCCCAAGCGTCGCGTAGACACTGGAGCGAAAAGATTAAATGAATTAATTGATAAGGTATTTTCAATAGCGAAAAAAAAAATACTTAGCCCGCAATGATTGGAAACACACAATGAACAAACATGATTTTGTAAATACTCTAAAGAACAAAATGACTATAGACCCAAATGTAGATAAACAAGTTTCAAATGATTTGAATATTGACGAGGGAATGCCCCAACCGCTACCCCCGAGCGTCGCGGAGACAACCATACCCCCGAGCGTCGCGGAGATGCCACAGCAACCACAGACAGACGATGTTTTATCAAATATCTCAAACAAGTTTGAGATTACGAGAATGAGCGAAGCGAATGAGAGTGAAGTTGATAAATATCAGCAAGAGGGTGAGGGGCGGGGATTAATGACTAATGAAATAGATGATATAATGAAAAAATATGGATGGTATCTCGGAGCGATAGCAAGTGATGAAATCTACAAACTAAATCCAGAAAAAAGAAAGCGATACGGATTTATTATGAATTTAGATAATCACAAACAAGCGGGGTCTCATTGGATTGCTATATGGGTAAGTCTGGATAAAGACAGGTCAGTGGAAGTGTATGACCCATTAGCACTTTACCAACCAACGGAAGACTTTCAGCAACAAATGAAAAGGCTAATAGATAAAAGCCACCCCGATAGTTATTTGTTAATGAAGGTTAACCAAGTAAAACAACAGAGTGATACTTCCTCAACTTGTGGATGGCACTCAATGAGATTTTTAATGGAGCGAGCGAAAGGCAACCGCTTTAAGTTTAGTTCGGGTTTCACAGACTTAAAAGAAGAAGAAGCGGAGAAATTAAAAGCACAGAATGGGTATGGTAATTTCGATACATACATATAAAAGATATTTTCTAATATATACGCATCATGGACTATAAAGGCGGTCGCGCAACAGGCATCTATTACATCAATAGCAAAAACAGAATAACTGGCACAGATAGCGACTTTACACACGAAATAAACTTAAAATCACTGGACAATCCCACACATTGTAAAATTCTTCATATCTATGTACCGAAGTCGTATTACTCTGTGGCTTCGCCATATAATACTTTTACTCTTAGCGAAGACGGGTATGAGGCTTTAATTACGATACCTGAGGGAAACTACACAATGAACAATCTAAAAAATAAGTTGTCGGAGGTGCTAACCGCAGACAGCCCAAATAATTATACTTATGTCGTCTCCAGTAATAATACCAACATAGAACCAGAAGATGGCAAATTAACATTCAGTGTGTCAGAGAATAAAGGTATTCAACCGCGATTTATATTTGATGGCGATACCCGCATCCACGAGGTAATGGGGTTTGATAGAAACTCAACATATTTCTTTGCTAATGATTTTATTAAATCGCCAAATGTAATTATTTTAACTGGTGAAAAGACTTTATACCTTCAATCGGACTTAGTTGGTGAAGGAGATAATCACGTGCTACAAGAAATATACACTGCCAACGAAATTCCTTTTGGTGCCGTTATATACGACGGAAGTGGGTCAGAGTATGGTAAGAAATTATCAACCAGTTCAAATAATGTATTCAGGTTTTATCTTACAGACGAAAACGATCAGGCTATAAATCTTAATGGTTTGGGTATTGTTATAACATTATTAATTTACAGAGAGACAAATTATTTTAATTTATTTACATCCTTTTTCAATTTATTAAAATCCCGATGAATTAATTTTTGATTTAATTATTTTTTTCTATGAATATATTTGTGTATTAATCAACTTACACTACTGCCTAAAAAATCAAAAAAAACAAAATGCCAACTCAACACGGCGGAGAATTAGACTTCAGTAAGACTGACTACATCAGTGCTTCGTATCGTTTGAATAAACTCGCCCCACGTGAGGGTTCCGCTTCATTTGAAGTCACCACTGCTGGCGGACAAGAACGTTCATTTGACCTTATCAGTCGCCCGTTCAATCTCGCTCGGTCTTATTTGAGTTTTACTTATACTATGAGAGCGCCTCTTGTTGCCAACACTTATACTAGAATTTTTATGGACTGCCTTTCGCAAATTTCTCAAATTCAACTTCAGACCCGTAGCGGTGTTTATCTGTGCGACGTTAACAACCTTAGACATGTGACTAAGATGTTGTGGAAACCAGAAATGAGTTTGAAGGATTTCCTTGACCTTCCTAACCACGGGGATGCTAGTGGATACGGATGTATGCTACAAAAGTGTAATGCTAACGGCTTGATTAACATTAGTGCCGTTGAAGCAACTAGAACAGCCTTTCGTGCTGCCGCTGATGGTAATAACGATGTCGCGGCCGCAACTCAGGGTCTATTGCGAGAGCCAGTGATTTCTGCTCGTCGTCACGATGATGCTGCTTTGACGACTGGAGTTGGAGCACTATCCGCCGTAAATGTTAATTACAATGAGGCGAAGTATCTTGTGGGAAGTGGAGCAACTGCCGCCACCGCTATCAATGTTAAAATTCCTTTGGGTATGATTATTAATACTATTTTCGCACTTGATAAGACTATTATGTTTCCAGAGATTTTGACAATGCGAATTGTGTGGAGTGCTACTGACAGAACCGGTTATACGGTGACGAATGGTGCCGCTACTTGTCTTAGCACTGCTTATCTTGCCGCACTAAATGCTACACTGCCTATGGCTGTATCTGCTGATGTTACCAATCTTAACTTGTTTCTCGCTGTTGAAACGAACCCTGATGTCATTCAATCAATTCAACAGAAGATTGCTAGCCCCGAAGGTATGAACTTCAATATCGATTATCCCTATGTTTATAAGAATTCAATTGGAGCAACCACAACCCAAAATATTATTATGCGATTTGACAGAGGTCATGGTCGCCGTTTGAAGAAGATTTATCACTCTGTTTTTAACACCGAAGAAAGGAAGAACACTGCTTATGACCATGATAATCGCACAGCAGCAAAGATCGCTACTTTATACACTACTCTAGACGGAGCACGACAGCAAGAGTTTAACATTGACTGCGCCTCTGAAGAAGACTATATGTATTTGAAGCCAAAGATTGAGGGTTCGGCCTTGTTGAATAACGATGTGTATAAATACAATTGGTTCTGGGTTGATGCTTGGGATAATACCCGCCCGCTATGGAGCAAAGACCAAAATGAAATCAGCGGTTTAAGTCTTGATACTGAGCGACGATGGGAGTTTATTGGCACTAATGCGGGAACTGCTCTTAACCACTACACCGTGGCAATCACTCAGCGAGAGGTTCAGGTTAAGGCAAATATGATTACGATTAGTTAAGTGGTAATTATTAATTTTGATAGTTAATATATTTTTTGATAATATAGACCAACAATGTCTCATCAGAGAAATTTGGTAGCACAAAATCCTAGAGGAGAGTTCATTAACCTAAAAGTAGGATATGATGGACACATTGATAATATGAAGACAGCCTTCGGCGAAACAACAACTGCGCAATTAACACCAGTATTACAAGAAATCTTTCCATATACCATTAATACAAGGGTATGGACAAAAACAGAAACTAAAGCAAGTGTGTCATTTTTGAATAATATGGCTGAATTGAAAACAACTGCTAATGCGACGGCGGATGCTAGATTGGTAAGTAAAAGGAGAATAAAATATAGAACTGGAACGGGTGTACTTGCTCGCTTTACTGCTCTATGGACAACGGATGATACAAAAGCATATTATTCATATATTGGAATAGGAAATGACCTTGATGATGGATTTTATTTTTACAAAAATCAAGAAGGAATGAATATCGCACATTGTAGCAGAAATAATGTAGATTATATTGACCAAAAAGACTGGGATGACCCATGCGATGGAACTTCGGCTATGCCAGACTTAGATTGGAGCGTAGGAAATGTATTTCAAATTCAATTTCAATATCTCGGTTTTGGCGCTATTAAGTTTTCAATTGAAAATCCAGAAACGGGTGATTTCCAACTAGTTCATATGATTAAGTATGGTAATTCGAATGATGAAGTAAGCCTTGGAAATACGACATTACCCTTTACAGCAGTCATGAGAAATGACGCAACGACTGGAATACAAATTCTTAAAACAGCGAGTGCCAGTTTATTCGTTGAGGGGACAAATACTATTAATACAAGTATTGCAAATACTGCGGAAGGAGACGAAAAAACGAGCACCACTGAAAGCCCCATTTTAAGTATCAGGAATAAAGCACTATTCAATAATAGCCTAACCAACTATTCAAATGTCTTTCCTTCCTTGGTAAGTATTACAAATGAAGATACTAAGTCAAATGTCGTCAGAATGGTATTGAATGGGACGCTAACAGGGGCTGGTTTTGCTGATGTTGATGCCACAACTTCAATCGTAGATACAGACACAAAAGCGACCGCTGTCGCGAACGGAACGACAATTTTTAAGATTTATGTAAATGCTGGCTCTACTCAACAAATTAATCTCAGAACTTATGACATTCAATTAACGCCGAATGATGTTTTGACATTCACACAGAAGGCTGTGACGGCAGGTGCTGGTAGCAATATTAATGTTATCGCTAACTTTATTGAGGATCTTTGATGTGGATGGAGTAAAAACAAAAAAAATGAAAGTCTAATTTCTAAATTATTACAAATATTTTTTTACCGCGTCTTTGTTATTAAAATAGGGTTGTTGAATTAAATATTCAAGGTATGGTTTATCAATCTTAGCAACATCTTCAATTTTCATTTTTTTATACTTACCATATTGAAGAAAAACATCGGTTTCACTTTGCTTGTCTTCTTTCTTTGCTATTTCTACCCCTACATTAGCCTTTATTTCAGTAATCCCCGTTTCTTTCAAATCGGTTGTCGTAAAAGGAGTTCTTTCTTCCTCCATCATTTTCGTCAATGTCTCCTCTAACGGAATAACTACTTTAACATTATCATCTATGTTGGAAATTCCAACATTGGGCTTGTATTGCTCATAAAAAGAAACAATGTCGGGTTTAGTCCATTTAATTGTCGGCTTTTTTATTTTGCCGTCAAGGTTCCATTTTTCAATTTCATTCAAGTAGTCCTGCTTGGTGCTCAGGTCTGTCATCATATACTATTAATATTATTTTTTTAAATATATTTTTTTACTTCACTTTTAATGTCGGTGAATTTATCAAACCAAGGCTGTTTCATAACCCATTCAAGATATGGCTGATCAATTGTAGCAATATCAGAAACCTTCTTCCCGCGATACTTACCAAATGGAAAAACATCGGTTGGCTTTCCTTCCTTTCTCTTTTCAATCGCCTTTATTTCGTCGTTAATTATCTTTTTAACATCGGTAATAGAAAATGTTTCTTTTTTATTTTCAATAGAGAGTTTCTCAAACTTCTCGCATAGTCTGGTTAGGGCGGTCATTAGTATATATAGACTGGTAAAAAATTTATTGAAAAAAATTAATTATTAATATTGTTAAACGTCTTTAATCTAGGAGTGGATATGGAAGCCGTAAGGAATACTATCATTTTTGTTGATAAACTCACGACCTTGCCATTTATTATCATTAACTTTCTTTTTTATGTTTGTAGTATGAACTATGCTGAAATGGTTAATGTTTTGCTGTTTGCTATTTCGTGATAAATGAATTTTCTTCATTTGAAAATCTCTAACATTTTCAATGCTTTCACCTAAATCCATCTTTTCATATACCTCTGGATTTAACCCTTTTGAATTCAGACCCTTACCTCTAAGGTGGTAGTATCTCTTTTTTACTCCTTCATTTTCGTAGCATTCAATTATATGAACTCCTTTGTCTTTATGTTTCAAGTCATTCTTGGTAAGGTAAGGTAGAAAGGCTTCATTCGTTGTAAATTCTAACATATACAATTTAGGAGCAATCCATATTCCTCTTATTATCTTACAACAATCTCCTTAGTCATCCGTTATTCCTCCGAGAGATTTATCACCAAGCCTTTTGATTAGTTTGGCGAACCTAACATGCAACACTAGACTATCAGTATCGGTGTAATAGAAATCAGCCTCTATGTCTTTATTTGGATTAGCTTCTTTTATGTAGTTATACATAATTCGCCTGCTATATGCTAGAATGAAAGCCCCGTAATGAGAAGGTTTAGTTATGCTCTCTTCAATTATTTCTTCCTTTCTAGGAATTCCTGATACATGCCATAGTTTGTTTCCGTCTTTATATTTGAATTCAACCACATCGGATATATAATTTTTTGTCCAAAATTTCCAATACTCCTCATTTGATTTAATATATTCTGCTTCTGTTGGGATAGGTCGTTGTATCATCTTTCCGTATAACGAATTCATAAATAGTTTGGCTAGTAAATATTGCGGTGTGCCTTTTTCGCTATTTTCTTTCGCCTTAAACATTTCCAGTGTGTATTCTTTGAAAACTGGTTCTGCCTCCTCTGTATAGTATCCTTTATGAATTGTTATATCGTAGCCCTCCTTAATCATATCTTCAATATCAACACTTGTGAGCCATTGGTCTTTCATATCCGCTAAATTCCACTTTAATGAACCCATTTTATTTCTCTGTCTAATTCTTGAATGTAATATGTCTTTTGGCGAGATATAATCAACATTGTAAATACCGATAGGAAGATTATTATAATCAAATGGCGCGATAGCCTGTTTAATTTCTCCAACCATGAATAAATTAAGCATCGCTGTTGGGTATAAAGATACGACATCCGCATCAACTAAATAATCGGTTAATTCGTCAAATGTGATTTTTCCCGCTAAGTAGTCCTTGTATTGTTTTGAAACAAACCTTTTTTTGCTTGGATATGTTCTTGCTCCGATAACCGCTTTTCTAAACGCCTTCTCTTGTTCAATAGTTGGGAGTCTTACATCGTGCTTACCATCAATCATTTTCTTCCAGATATTGAAAGCAAGGCTTGAAGTTGAGATATATGAAGTTAAATTCACTGAGTGTTTTTCAAATATCTCTGTGTTTATTTTGTCATATAACTCTTTTAACCCCATAACATCGCACTTCAAATATTCAAAACACTTATTTCTTAATTCTTCGCTCATTGTTTCCCAAGTAGAAGCCTTGTCGTGGTCAAAATCTCCTTTAAGAGTTTTACATTTCATATTTTCTAAGTTTTCTTTTAACGTCCCCTGAGTATGCTTACACATATCCCACATTTTAATATTTTCAAATTGTAGAGATTATTGAGCCGTTATTAATCATATGTGATTTTGGTCTGATACCTCTTCTTATTAATTCCTGTTTAATAAAGTAGTGGTCAAAGTTCGCCCCGTTAAAACCATTCACATACAAAATTGGTGGTTCTTCATCTTTCTTCTTTTTCTTTCTTACTCCTGCTACTTTCTTGACTGGATTATGAAGCATTCTATTACCCCATTCTATTGCTAACTTTCTTCCTCTCTCTAAGACTAAATCCAGAAATTTAGAAATACAATCAATACCAGCAAAGTATTTAAATCCTTCCGTCCCTTGAGTATATCCGACTATATAGCAGTCGTGAATATCAAAACCTTCAGCAAGCGCGTTATTTCTAAAAGTTTCAAGGTCGTAATGAAGAAGTTCATCTTTGTTATTATATTTTTCTTTATGAGCCTTCGTTATTAAATGTCTCTTTCCATTCTTTAATATTTCTCTATTCACATAATTTATCATTTTTGGATTACAAGTATGTTTAGTAAAATACTTAGGCATTTTTCACATTTCTTTTTACATCTTTTAATTAATCCAAAATAGTGGTTATTCTCTAAATAAATCATAATGTCCGCTTCTTCTCCTATTTCGTTTGTGCTTATTGTCTCCTTTGTAAGAGAATTTGTTATTTCATATGTCTTTCCTTCTTTTATCAAAGTATTAAGGATTTTTACGGCTGTAGAGAATGGTATAGGGCAATCATTAGAAAGATTGAATTGTTCTCTAATATCATTACATCTTTTTCTGTTAATAAGTGGCATATTAAGAATGTCTTTACAGAGAAAGAATAAACAATTATTATTTTTGCTGGCTGGAGATATTAATATTTCCTCATATTTCGTTTGTTTGCTTTTGTATTTTCCCTCATAGCATCCTCCTCCGTTTTCTTGAACTACTACTACTACCTTAGCATATTCAATAATCCGTTCATAACCTAGTCCAGACGCTTCAATATTGCTTATGTTAAACTCATTCAACATTTCAATAAAATCGTCATAGTTTTTTATTTGAAACGAATTAAATGTTTTCTTTTTATAATATCTATTTAATTCTTCGTGGTCGGTTATGCAGGTTATAGTAATATGAACGTCCGCATTTCCTGTCATACTATTTCTTTTCGCATCTAATAGTATAGGAAGTAGAACCTCTCGCTCTAATGTGTCAGTATCATAAAAGTTTATATCTAATCCTTGCTTCTCGTATGTAAGAAAGTTTAATCTATTGTCTCGCCTAGATTTTAACCTTACTACTTTAAATTCCCTTTTGTTTTCTCTTGTTGTAGTCTTCTTCAAATTCGCCCTTACATTCGCTAGTTCTACATTCTCCTTCGTTGGTCTGGGCGGTAATGGTGGTAGCATATTTTACTTTTATATTAGGGAGGATATAAAATAATGAAAATAAATTAAATTGTTTTACCTTTATATATATATATAAATTGTCTTACCTTTAACATGAAATTCATTTTTTTTTGTTTTTCTTATACTCCTCTCGCTTTCATTTCTTCATATTCCTTAAGTTTTCTGTTTCGTTCTTTTAATTGCTCCTTTCTCTTTTGATTAATTTCATCCTTATTTCTTTTGTAATATGCGAGCGCCTTTTCGGAGTTAGCCTTTCGTTTGTCCTCAGGTGTGAGATATTTCTTGTGTCTCCCCATATCTATATTATAAATAATATAATTTATTTCTTTAAATGGTTTTACATTTTATTATTTAATACAATCATCACCCTTAATTTAAGTTGACTTATTGCTTCTTCACATATTTCCCATTTGTGGATATTCAACATTGTTGGAGCCTCTAATGCTTTGTTTTTCTGTTCATCCCAAAACTTAAAGGCTTTGCTATATCGTTGAAGCGTTTCTCTTCTAGTGTATTTCTTAATCCTTCTATCGTCTGCTAATGCTTCTGGAAAATGTAAGTTGTATAGTTCTTTCAATTCCTTGTCTGCTTGTATCATTATAGAAGACATATTATATAAGTAATAATATTTATTTCTTTTAAATGAACAAGTCTACAAAGTCAATTTTGAAACAATTGACTTACTTTGAATTTGACTTTACATTTTATTTTTATAATATCTTTCCATGTCGTCATTTCTACGAATTATACGAATAACTTTATGTCCTCCTATCATAACCTCTTCTTTCTCTGCGAAGTAGTCTCTATGAAAGTCAGATTTTTAGTGTTGATATTTTCCATATATACCTATTACTTTACCACATACACATGTATATTTCTGTTTTCTTCTTTCCTTTACATATTCTGCTCTCTTCTGTTTTCCATCCATCTATATCAAAAGACGAATTTTTTCTTTTACAATATTTTTCTCTCAGTACTAAATCTATAATCTAGATTATAGATAGGGGGCTCTTTGGGGTGTTTTGTGCTCTTGTATTGATTGTGCGCCAAATCAATAGGAGAAGAGAAATGAAATTTATGAGGTCGTTTTAAGGCACGAAAAAACGACCCTTGTAAATTTCATATTATACTACGTATTGATTTTTGTTTTTATTTAAAAGTAAAAGTAAAGCAGAAAAAAATTTTGCTTGATTTTTATTTTTATTTAAAAGCGAGATTAAGAGTAAGAGAGATTTCTTTATTTTGTTTGCTTGTATTGGTTGAAATTTTGATTTTTTATTTTGCTGTTTTGACGCTTAGTATTGAAAGTTCAAACTATCAATAGGAAGCGACAAATGAAATCTAGGAGGTTGTTTTGAGGTACGAAAAACGACCATCCTAGATTTCATATTATACTACTCAAACAAACCCCACCTTTCTTTCTTCACATCGACAAACATGTATATTTATCTGCAAAACACATTTAGCTTGCATTGCTCGCCATCTAGCAACGAAACACAGCAGAGAAAGACAGCAGCCTGAAAAACAGGAAAAAAATCACCTCTGTCTCCCCTGTGAAAAGCAAAGCGAACGTTCCAAAATCACCCTAGGGCAGGAACCACACCACCACTGCGAAACTTTGTGCCAAGCAGAACAGATGAGACGAGGCAGGGATCCTGATCATGGCGACCATATCAACACACACCAAGAAGTGACTTGAACCTTTTTCAAAGAGTTGTGACTTTACGAACAAACTGATTTTTCCCCTGAAAAACATAAGTCACTAGGAAAACACCTAGACATCTCATCCACCAACGCTCCTGTAAGTCCCCGCCCTCGTTCCCAAGAAACAAGACAAATCACCCCCAGTGCGCAAAGTGGCACCGACGGGGGTCTGCCTCAACCTCGGACATATTGGCAATTGTCCAAGACATATTGGCAATGGTTATCAGAAGAAGAAAATTGATTGGAGGAAACCACAAAAAAAAGGCCAAAAACTAAACAGCACTGGTTGCACGAGTGAGACTGTAACCAATTGTGACTGCAAAAAAACTCTGGGCCGGCCATACTCTTTGTTAGTAGTGCCGATCTTTTAGGCAGAAAAGTAGTCGAACCTAAAGATAAAAGAATTTTCTTTCGAACCAAAACCTTCAGTTTCTTGGCGTTTCTGCAAAGTGTCCAAGAGTGCAGTTTTGACTGTTTGGTCAGTTCATTGTGGTCGCATTTTCCTTTCTGCTTTGGTGTCCCCGCAATGTATGAATGCTTATTCTTTGACTTCTTTCGCCTGTCTGCCCAATATTCGCTTTTCTGCCCAATTATGTTGTCGGCTGTTTATGTTTGGGATGTGCGTCGTGGCTGTTTCCGGTCTTCTTGTCGTTTCTAATAGTTTAGGGCGCACAGGAAAGACCACGAAAATTTTTTGAGTTTCTGAGAAAATTTTTAAGTAAACAAGTATATTTTCAGTAACTAAAAAAAAGTTGGTAAATTTGTTAGTCATGCCATAAGTTTTGTGTGCTGGTGACCTCACAAAGTAGAACAGCCTGCTGCTTCTTCTTCTTCTTCTTCTTCTTCTTCTTCTTCTTTTTCTTCTTTCTTTTTTCTTCTTCTTTCTTTCTTTCTTCTCTTCTTCCTTTTTCTTCTTCCTTTTTCTTCCTTTTTCTTCTTCCTTTTTCTTCTTTCTTTTCTTTCTTTTTCTTCTTTCTTTTTCTTCTTTTTCTTTTTCTTCTTTTTCTTTTTCTTTTTCTTCTTCTTTTTCTTCTTCTTCTTCCTTCTTCTTTTTCTTCTTTTTCTTCCTTTTCTTCTTTTTTTGCTGCTTCTGCTGATGCTGCTTCTTCCTCTCCTAGCTCTGATTCTCTCTCTCTCTCTTTCTCTCTCTCTCCTCCCTCTCTTCTCGTTTCCACGAAAATTTCCTGTGTCAAGTTCTATCGTTCGTCTTGCTTGCTTGTGTTCTCGATCTTGGAGTGTATGTTTATTGTGGTGCCTCCTGGCGTCTTTCGTCTATCTGTCTGTGTCTGTCTACGTACTACCTACCTACATACTTTTCTACCTACCTATCTATTTATTTCTACAGACAACATGCAGAACATCAAGTGCGTCGTCGTGGGTGATGGTGCGGTCGGGAAAACCTGCCTACTCATTTCTTGTACGTCTGTCTATCTATCTATCTATCCAACTAGCTATCTATTTATCTATCTGACTAATTATCCATCTATCTATCTATCTAATCTATCTATCTATTTATCTAAATATATATCTACCTATCTGTCTAACTATCTATCCACCCAACAATCTATCTATCTATCTAATCACCTATCTATCTCTACCTGCTACCTATCTCCCTACTTACCTCCTTCCTACCTACCTGGCCCTACCTCCTTAATGCGTCGACGGTCTAATTGGTCTGTTGCTTGTGACAGACACAACCAACGCTTTTCCTGGCGAGTACATCCCCACAGTCTTCGACAACTACAGCGCTAACGTGATGGTGGATGGCAAACCAGTCAACCTGGGATTGTGGTAAACTGCTATAACAAGAAAGTGTTTTTTTGGGGGGGGGGGGCTGGATTCGAAAAGCAAATCCTTATCTGTCTATCTCATTCTCGCGCACAGGGACACAGCGGGACAAGAGGACTATGATCGTCTGCGCCCTCTCTCCTACCCGCAAACAGACGTGTTCATCATGGCCTTCTCTATCATCTCACCAAGCTCCTTCGACAACGTCAAGTATGTAGCTCTGTATGTATGTCTGTATGTACCCATGCGATTATGTTATGTGTTTATCGAACAAAGTATGTAGCTCTGCATGTATGTCTGTACATAACCGTGATTATGTATGCGTTTATCGAAAATATGTCTTCATCATGGTCTTCTTCTCTATCATCTCACCAAGCTCCTTCGACAACGTAAAGTATATATCTCTGTATGTATGTCTGTGTATGAACATGTGCATCTTAAATATGTCATGGGCCTTCTCTATCATCTCACCAAGCTGCTTCGATAACGTCCAGTATGGATCTCTGTATGTATGTTTGTGTATAACCATGCGATTATGTATGTGTTTATCGAAGATATGTCTTCATCATGGCCTTCTCTGTCATCTCACCAAGCTGCTTCGACAACGTCAATTATGTCTGATAAGCCTGATACGTCTTATTTCTGTTGTATCTATCATGTCTGCTGTGTGTCGACTACGTCTGTTATCTATCTTCGGAGCATATGTCACCCCGAGATCCAACAAATGTTTGTTATGTTTGTTATATCCATCATGCCTGATATGTCTGTGTTTATTATGTTACTATTGCTATCCGTGATGTTGTTTACTAGGTTAAGTTTGTTTACTAATGCTAGGTTATGCTCATTATGTTTACTATGTCTATTATGTCTGCATATCTCAGGAGTAAATGGCACCCCGAGATCCAGCACCACGCCCCGAGTGTGCCCACTCTGCTGGTCGGCACCAAGACGGACTTGCGAAATGACCCACAAACTATCCAAAACCTAGCTAGCAAGGGCTTGAACGTGATCTCACCGGATCAAGGCTCGGAAATGGCTAAGAACCTTGGCCTGGTGAAGTATCTGGAGTGCTCTGCTTTAACTCAGGAAGGTCTAAAGAACGTCTTCGATGAAGCAATCCGGGCTGCACTTAACAAGCCCAAGCAGGCTAAGAAGAAAGGCTGCATCATTCTCTAGACACACACGACTCACTGATTTTCTCGACTATCTTTTTGACTATCTTTTTTGCTTCCCTTTTGTGTGTTGACATCTATGACTTCGATATTTGGTATTCACATTCATCCTCAGAAGTGAGTGGCAAATATTAAAATTTTAACTATCATTATAAATATTAATATTCAAAGATGGTTTAATTATTAAAAAAAAGTATGTGGTTGAGAAAAAAATATGGTGTTATATTGTACATTATTATTAATATAATGTATTAATATTATAAAAAACTGCGGGAGCAAACAATGCACAAATGTGTGGACGACGGAAAATCAATCTGAATTGACTCACACATGCACAATGTCATTGTACAGAGAAAGAAATACGTATTTAAAAGATAGAGCTGGATCTGGAAGCAGTAAAAAACTTGGTATTATTAATATTATTAATGTAATATACTCGGAGTGTTGACTGTGATATATTTGTGGGTAACACATAAAAACTTAGTCACGCTTGTTTATCAGAGCTTCAGCCCAATGGCCTTACGGCGTTAAACTGTGATGCTAACTTAAAACCATTTGGTGAATTATGCTGGGGAGGAGCGTAGTTGGGCGCATGTCGAAGATCTTAAACCGCTATGCAGGTTGATAGCACGTGGATCCAGCGGATAACAAATTGTTATGGGTGGGGTTTTAAGGTAGTTCTAGCAACCATGCTTGGTGTACGCACTTGCACATGCGGCAACGTTTTGCAAGAGGTTGTTGGGACTGCGGAATAACCTCTGCTTAGTGTAGTCTTGCCCTCAGGAGCTCCATCGGTGGCCCCTATAATCAGTCGAGAGACTGACTAGGTGGGGATGGAGCACCTCGAACAAGGGCATGCGCCTCAGCTGCATCAGTATGCCTTAGTGTTAACTGTGATATATTTGATGATAACACCTGATGATAAAAACTTACTCACGCTTGTTTATCAAAGCTCCAGCTCAATGGCCTTACTGCGTTAAACTGTGATGCCAACTCAAAACGATTTGGTGGATGATGCTGGGGAGGAGCGTAGTTGGGCGCCTGTCGAAGATCTTAAACTTCGCTATGCCGGTTGATAGCCAGTGGACCCAGCGGATACAAAATTGTTATGAGTGGGGTTTTGAGGTAGTTCTAGCAATCATGCTTGGTGTACGCACTTGCACATGCGGCAACGTTTTGCAAGAGGTTGTTGGGACTGCGGAATAACCTCGGCTTAGTGTAGTCTTGCCTCAGGAGTTCCATCGGTGGCGCATATAATCAGTAGAGAGACTGATTAGGTGGGGATGGAGCACCTCGAACAAGTGTATGAAGGCTCATGTCCGGAAACGGATCGTGCCATCAGCTGCATCAGTATGCCTTAGAGGAAGTAATATAATATATTAATAACATACGATGGTAATCGACGGTCGCGTCCGGTCAGTTCATATAACTAGCGACATTCAAGTGATGTCACTTTTACTAGACACACTTGAAAAAAAGTTCAAAATGAAAAAAAATTCAACAGGAAAAAAAATTCAACAGGAAAAAAAAGTTCGACAGGAAAAAAAAGTTCGACAGGAAAAATCAACTTCAGCCGCTGAACTTTTCTTGCAGGTAGAATTTTTTTATTTTGTTCTGTTGAACTTTTTTTAAATGTTGGAAACTTTTTTATAAGTTAAATTTTTTTAATACTTTTTTTTTTCAATTCGTTTTTTTTGTATATATAACTTGAGGAACTGACCGCAACCAGTATCAGAAATATTAATGCTACAAGTATTTAAAAACATGTAGATGCAGATAAGACTAAATACAGTCTATATTAATAAAGTTTCAGTGTCTATTGCTCCCCTATTTAGTTAGGAATGTAGGCATCACCCCCCGGATAGCCGGTAAAAAAGTACTAACTTTCTGGTGTCAGTTGCACCTAGTTTTTTCCAATTATTTTCAATATCGTTTGGCCGGATTTGACCTAATGCCATTTTAACCTTGGTCTGTTGCCGTTTTCTTTTCTGCTTCACTGAGCTAATATAACGAGACATCATTTTCTTTTGGGGATTTGTGTCTGGTTGTATTACCGACTTTTTATTAAGCTATCTTCGGGGATTGTAACATTGGAGTCACCAGCACAAGGCTGATTTCTTTTCTGGCTTGTTTTTGGCACAGCAGAAAGAAAAATTGGACAGACCTATCTCTTCTGAGTAGGTGTTCCAAAAAACAAATACTCCAGCACATCCCCACACAGCTCTTTTTGCAAAACTAGACGTCTAGGCGTTTGTGAGTAGGTGTCTCAGTACCCTCTCCACAGCCTGTATCTGTGTCCTCACAAGGAGGCCAGACACCAGACCTCGTAGCTGTTCTTTTGTTCTCTCTTGAGACAGAGACAGAGTAGGTCAACAGACGTACAAACAAACACTCACAGTTACAAACAAACTTGAAGGACACGAGCGTAGTACTCTACCTTTCAAGTCTGTGCACTTTGTTGCCTCTCAAACCACACACATCAGAGTATTTTTGCAAATCTCTGACTGTCTTTCGACAATAGGTCTGAACAAGTGTCAGACGACAAGTCGACTTCTCAAGGAGTGCTTCTCTAGCCTCTTTGACATTATCTGTACATAGGTCCTCGTACCTCATAACAGATACAACAACAAAAAGAGAAAAAGAAAAGAGGAGTGGAGAAGGAGATCAAATTTTCAGAGAAAGTCGTACAGATTACTTCTTTCTCACAAAAAAAACACATAAGACATAGAGGTGAGACGCTCTCTCTCTATACTGTCTTTTCGTTTTTTCTCTCTATTCGTTCCTCATAGACGAACAGAGCAAGTACGGGGTAGAAACAACTCTGTCTCATCCGTATTCCTTCAGCGTCCATGTCTACTAGGTCTGAAGACTGGCAGGAAGGAGGGGGGGACAGTGAGCGAACCCCAGGAAACGAAGAGGAGTTCGTTGACCCTCATGCAGAAGGAGGAGATCTGGCACCTTCCTTTGACACAGGAGGAGCAGAGAATCAATTTTTTACTGCGCCTTCCTTTGACACAGGAGGAGCAGAGGAAGTCGAGGAGGAGGAGAAGGGAGGAGACGAAGCGAGGTTTGTGGCAGAATATGGCAAACTAAGTAAGAAGGAGTTTGAGGAGAAGAAAGGGAAGGATGAGGCCTATAAATGGCTATACATTCCCCAAGAAATGCGATGGGGACAACCCTTGAAGAAGGATGACATCTGTTACCCTCTCCCAAGGCAAGCTCTCCCTCTGGCAGAATTCCTCAGAGACGACGGTGCACAGTTACAGGTGCAACATGTCTCATTTGGGGACAATATGTCTTTACTGGAGCTACTCGACCTCTCATGGACAGTGTTTGAGTGTGCTATACTCTTTGAGTACCAGACTGGAAAGACTGTGCTGCCATGGAACACAAGAGCACTGGCTAGGTTGCTCGATCCTGGTCAGGACATTGATTCAATAAAGAGAGTGGAAAAGGAGTTTAAGTTCAGGAATCCAAAAGGACAGATCAATGTCATGGATGTGTCTCTGAAACTTATGGAGGCCAAGTTAGTGGACCTGGGTAAACTCCAACACACCCAGTTTGGCAGGGACCTTCACCCGGCCCTGAGGGAAATAGAAGGCGAAGCTGGAGGGGTGACGAGGATGAAGAAGCTGCATGCGGCCTTGGTGAAGGATGACGCATGGAAGAGGTGGGTCTTCACGAAGGATCATACGATCTTGGAGGGGACGGCCGCACCACCCCCCACCAATAAAGCGGGAGAGAAGGAGTTGGCGGAGAAGGCCTTGTTCCTTGGAAGGCAGCTGAGATCCTGTCTTTTTTTCATCATGCCCAAGAGCTGTATATCAAAGAGCTAGCGGCTGAGAAAGAAAAGAAGAAGATGGAGGCAAAGATTGCATTAGCCAAGGCGGCGGGAACAAAGGGACCGAAATATTCCTCTGGATCTTATATGGCTCCCTCGGGCCGCTCCGCCCCGTCAGCCCACACAGCCCCTTCGGCCCCTGCGACTAGCTCAGCGCCTACCACTGTCATTGTCAACAGTAATGACAAAAAGGACAGACAGGCTATCATACAGGCCTTCCAAAAATATACAAAGTCCGATGCCACTGCTCTGACACTGTATGCAGTGACAGCGAGTCAGAAGGACACGGATGCGAACCTTCGAGACAAGCTCAGAAGAATTGATGCTTGTATGAAGCAGCATCCAACGGACGAAACACAGGAGTATGAGGCGTTGTACACCTTGTTGGACCCATCAATCATCACACAAGGGTTTGATGTTGGGGAGTACAAGGCGATGAGAGCGGTAGAGGTGGCGGCTAGGAGAGTAGCCTCAGACCTGCAATGCACGGTGCCAGTTGCCGTCCTCTTGCAATACTTTAAAACTCATGGGTATCAGCGCCTGTGCACTGGTACTTTGATTGGGTTTGAGATTTTTCAAGAGGTGAACGAAGGGCTGGGCATTGGCACGAGGTTGGCAGCGATCCTCACTGAGGTCAGCGCCAAGTACGGGCTCTTTTATAGCCGGAAGTCTATCATTTTGTACTTCCTGAGCTCCTCAGCGGCATGGACATCGATTTGTCACACCTGAAGGGAGACCTGGAGGTCCGCTTTTACCCGCGCGGCTCGATCTTTGTCGAGGACCAGACTGCGCAGACTACCCCTTGTACCGCGACGCTGAAGGAAGTGCGCCTGATCTCCTCGTCCACGCTCATGCCTAACGGCTTGTTGGTGGGCAAGCACCCGGACAAGATCGGCAAGACTGTGCGCCATCAGTACCTGGACTGGGTGCAATTCATCGATCACGGCAAGGTGATGCAGCCGTCGTCCAGAGTCCCGGTCGATTTGGACCAGTTCAACCACCGTTCGGGTGCCTTGTTTGTGTTCCTGCGCCGCTCGGCTTTGTGTACACGACACCCGAGCAAGCTCGCAAGGATCATACAGTCCTGTCCGACCTTCACGGCGGTGAAGACGGCGGAATTTTTAGAAACGAATATATACGAGAGGACTGTAGCGGCTACTCCGCCGGGCGACCTGTTCAAGGAGGTGCTCGACGCGTGTTCCGACTTGGACACGGCCACCGAGTCATTCTCCAGTGCCGCGACACAGGGGGTTGGAGGTGCTCAAGCAGCACATGCAACTCGAACGGCAGGTCTCAAGAGGGGGAGAGATGAGCCGACGCCGTGCTACCGCTATTTTTCATACATGGCGTGTAAGCATGAGGCACAGAAAGGAGTAGGCAATTGCCTCTTCAGCCACGACTCTCTTGATGATAGGCAGCGAAATCTTTTCCTTAGAGAGCTCGAAGGCATGAAAAAGACCATGTACGCCATGTACAAGAAGGAGTTGGAGGAGGGGAGGTGGAATGCGAATATGGTCTCGGATGCGGAGTTCCGGGAGGCCATCATTTACTTCCTTGACAGAATGAAGAGAAGGGAGAAGAGAGAGACATCGGGCCGATCAAAGGCGCCGACTAGAGGAGGAGGAGAGACGAGAGGATCGTCACGAGGGTCCCGAGGGACACCAAGAGGGGCGGCACCACGAGGACGAGGCTTTCGTGGAAGGGGAGGACGGACCCCAGCGCGCCCTCCCAGAGGACACGGATACTGGAATTATAAATCCAGTTCCAGCTCCAACTACCCCCAGCAAGCTCATACCGCTACGGGGGACGTCAAGACGAAGACACCGGCTCAGGTGAGCGTGTTGTCGTCGTAGACTGACGGGAGGAGAAGAGAGAGGAAAAGAAGAGAGAGAAGGAGATAAAAACTGTTCTTTTTAATCCGACAGTCACAGTTATGCCTACTGTTGATGAACAGGATACGAACGGTTCCGTTCCTCCCAGACGTGAAGGTGAAGGCACACAGCCTCACAAGCCTCAAGGTAAGCACTTGCTAGTTCATCCTTCGAGAGCTAATATGATAAATGATGCGAATAGGAAGGCGAAGAAGGCGATGGAGGAGGGGAAGCCGAAACCAAAGGCTAGGTCTCCTCCTACGAAGAAGCAGCGGACCGTACCCCCGCCAAAGGACTCAATAGTCTCTGCTATAGACACGAGTACACTCGGTGTACCAGACTCTGTCCAAAAGACACTCGAGATACCGGAAGCCCCGGAGACTCAAGAAGTTAAGTTGGCGGAAAAGGGGGGAGAACGAGAAGAGGACAAGGAACTTGAGCTTAGACTCAAAACCCTAGAACGAAAAATTCATATGCTAGCGGCTAGTTTACATAGACCAGACGCGCTATGCTACACTGACCTCTTTTGTGAAACTTTACAAACCACATTAAAAGTTGGTAATGATACGATGGCGAATATTAATATTGTCGGCCAGAAGTTTTTGAATAGTCACCGGACATGGGTGGACAAAAACATTAGGAAAACAAAGGGGACCCTAAAAGGGGTAGGCAGCCGTACGGAAATTACGGGCATCGTCACATTAATTTTCAAATTGAAATCCGGTCGAGTATATCGTGCGGACCTCTATGTTGTCCCCGATTACCACGGTTCAATCCTGCTGTCGTATGACCAATTGGCTACGATGGGGGCTGTGATCGATTGCGCCGCACGGCGGGTGATTTATGGAGTGAAGAATGGAGAGGAGGAGGATATTAATCCGATGACTGCTACTGACTCATACGAAGCTTTTGAGCTGAGTCTAGCAACGGAGAGGAAAAAGTTGGCCTTCGTACATGAGGCAACTGAAGCCTATGTACACCCCTATGTCACAGTGCCGGAGGAACTGACCTGGACCGACAATTGGGAGACGGAGATGCAGGCGTATACGGTTACGATTCCCGCATGGGACAGAAAGTCTATTGATGACTTAGTCGTAGCGCGTAATGAGAAGATAATATGTGTTGCGAAACAGTGCCCGTCGTTGGCCAGATTTGCAGAAGGTGGCGGGGCAGATGTCCATATTACTAATGGCTACTGTTACCATGCGAAGGTGTCAGATGAGAAGAGAGAAGCGTTTGTGCCAAGGAGGAAGGGGCGTATCCCCGATACTCCAGCGGATGACATTAAAACTTTTATCACGAACTTTTGGGGCGATGTGCCTACCTGGCCGCGCTCATTAACTGAAGTGAAAAAGTGTCTACGGACTCTATTTGAGAGTAACAAGCCGTATACTGTCATTCTGCCATACAATGAGAAGGCGATCTGGGCACAGGAGATAAGGGACCGGCTTATTGATCATCCTATACCTGTTCCTTCTCGCAAGCAACAGTTAGTGGTGGCTTGTCGACTCGGGTCTCGGGAGCAGAGCAGTGCATACAAGCAGAAGCTCAGAGCCCAGGACAAGTTGAAATTGATACCTCAAGCTTTCACATGCTTTGATGGTTTCTACACCCGTAAGGCTCCGATACAATACGCGAACCTTATTGATATGCTTGTCGGGCTGGGTCATGATGATGAGCCGGACACAGTCACGTATGAAAGAACGGGACTAGACGATTTGTCCGAGGAAGATTTGAGTTTGGAGGAGGACTTAGCGCCCCTCAAGGAGCATAAGAAGATGTCGGAGGAAGATTTCCAAGCGGCGGCGCGGAAAATTTTAGAAGAAGGAGTGGGTTCGGAGAGAGAGAAGGCGTTTCTCAAAGCTAAGATGGAGGCGTACAGAGAAATTTTCGACCCTCCTCGGGCAGGTGGTGTAAAGTCGGATGACTTCACTGCTGTCATTTACAAGATACCGGGTGCGGAGCCATCTCCGGCACCACGGAGGGCAAATTTGAGCATACATGAGGCAAAAATAGCGGAGGAGAATGTGAGACAGTTGCTCGATGAGGACTTTATTGAGAGATCTACATCTCCAATTGTCTCTCAACCGAAAATCGTCCCTAAGCCAGGAGGAGAATGGCGCTTGACGATCAATTATGCCCGTGTGAATAAGGTGCTAGAGGAAGAGAGAAATCCTCTGCCGACCTTAGAAGAAGGCAGAAGGGTGCTGCGGAATGCTAAATTCTATTCGGTCATTGACCTTAAGAACGGCTTCTGGCAGATACCACTGGACGAGAAATCCAGATGGCTGACTGCATTCGTTGTGGGTATGGAAATATACCAGTGGAAGGTGCTTCCAATGGGACTCAAACAGGCCCCGGGGCTCTTTCAGAAGGCGATGCAGAAGATGTTGAGCGGTCAATATGACGACCAGTCGGAGGATGGTTTTATGAGAAGGAGAGGACAGAAGGCGGGAGAATATGCATTTTGTTACATCGATGACATCATCGTATATTCTAACACAATGGAAGAGCATATCGATCACTTGTCAGATGTCTTCAGGCGCATCGGAGCTTTTGGCCTGAAATGCAACCTAAAGAAATGTCAGCTTGCCAGGACAAGTGTGACGTATTTGGGTTACGAGATTTCTCATAATAGGGTCTCGATATCGCGCGAAAAGAGGGAGGAGATCATGAGTAGACAGTTGCCAAAGAATCGCACGGAGTTACATTCTTTTCTTGCGATGGCACAGTACTACAGCCAGTTCATACCCGATTGGGGTGCAACTCGGGCTAAGCTGGAGAAGATGATTGATTTTGGAGACTTTGAGAAGTGGGATGAGGAGGCTTTGCAGGCGTTTAATACTCTCAAAGATATCATTTATAAAGATCCCAAGGACGGCGGATTAGTACTTATGATGCCCGACTTTACGAAACCGTTCGTAGTCGACACGGATGCATCTAAGTTTGCGATTGGCGCGGTGCTGCAACAAGAAGATGAGGAGAAAAAGTTGCGCCCGATCATGTTTATTAGTAGAAAGCTGTGTGCGGCGGAGCGAAATTATTGCACGCGACAGAGGGAGGCGTTGGCAGTAGTATGGGCTCTCAAGAGGCTCAGAGAATACTTGTGGGGAGGACCTCTATTCACGGTTAGGACCGATCATCACAACCTTCTTTGGTTGATGAATCATGAACAAACCGGCCGTTTGGCGCGGTGGCAAGCTTTCTTGTCATGTTTCAATTTCACGATGGTCTACTTACCGGGAAAGCGAAACGTAGTCGCTGATAGCCTTTCCAGGCTAGAGTTTCAGTCGGAGGTGTCGGCTCTCGTATCATCAGTGGAGATGATGGGTGTCCACGGACAAGGTATACGAGGTGAGCCACATAGAGGCGATGCAGATGGCAAGAGGCGTTCGTTATGACCGCACGGGTCTACGATATAGTCCTCAAGGCCCGGAGCATGGCATATGCTGTGAGGCGCATGTTCTCGAAGGCGCTGAGTGGTCTTATGAGGCATACGAGAACGCGAAGGCGAATATAAAAGAAGAGGAGGAGACGACTGAGGTCTGTACTGAACCTCCACAGGAAAATCGAAGCGAGCTTGATGAAGACCCGGAGAGGGTAGGAGTAAGGTTGGAGGACGGTACTATCCATATCGCCTCGCCTACCGCGTGGAGGCAGCAACAGGCGACGGATCTGGAGTTCAAGGAGCTCATAACGTTATACAAGAACCCTAATGAGCTTAAAAAGACTCCACAGATCAAAGATCAGATGAAGGAGATGGCGTGGAGAGATGGGCTATTGTGGTACAAGGGCCAGCATGGCAAATTTGCATCACAGCCTGACAAATGGACTCTCTGGGTACCAGAGAAGTTGAGGCGCTTTATATATGTCGCAGCCCATAACTGCCCCTTACTGGCACATCCGGGTCGACAAAGAACTCATTGGTTCATAGCGAGGCGATTTTGGTGGAAAGGGATGAAGGAGGAGATAGACAGGGAAGTGGACGCATGCATCCCATGCAAAACCACAAAGACACCGCTGAAGGCGAACTTTGGCCTGATCGGTACATTCCCGTTACACGCCGGGATGTTTGAATTTTTACACATCGATCATGTGGGACCTTTCCCCGAATCGGCAGAAGGGTACAGATACCTTCTTACCGCAATAGATCGAGCCACCAATTATGTCTGGGTTGTTCCTGTTAAGGACGCTACAGGCAAGACAACTGCGGAGGCTCTGATCGATAGGATCGTCTCGCAGATCGGAGTGCCTAGAAAGATATGTTCTGATCGAGGTTCTGACTTTAATAATGAAGTCATCGACAGACTATCTAAGTACTACGGGATGAAATGGCAATATGTTACTGCCTATAACCCGAGAGCGAATGGCAAGATCGAGCGGGTACATAGACCTCTCAAAGCCTCGCTTAAGATGTACTGTATGAAGAAGGAGAATCAGAGAGCCTGGGTGGAGGCAGCACCTTCATTTGCCTTTGCAATGAACTGTCTACCCTCATCGGCATTAGGAGGAGCCAGGAGCTCAGTCTCGCCATATCAATTGGTTTACGGCCGAGAGCCTAATATCCCAACCTCACTTCTGCATCCAAAAGACACTTGGGCAGATGAGGATGAGTTGTTCGGGATGAGACTAAGAGCGAAGATGGAGGCGGAACAAATAGTTGCGGCGCACAGGGAGGCGGAGCGCAGAAAGACTGACGCACAAGGAGTGCGACAAGCGCACTTAGATCAAGTCCGTTTCCAGGTTGGGGATATTGTACTCTTGTACCATCCTCAAGTCCCTAAGGGGGTTAGCTCTAAGCTGTTTACCCACTGGAAAGGACCATACCAGATCATGGAACAGATGGGACCTCTGAATTATAAGATCAGGGGTAGAGGGAAGGTGCAGATTGTGAATGTTCGAAGGCTGATCAAATATGACCCCTTCTTACTTGAGGATGAATCCGTTGAGGAGGCGTTGAAACGGATGAAGGAGGACTTCAAAGAGGTACCGCCTATACAGAAGGAGGATACCTTAGAGGAGGAGAATGCCTATCGGGCACCTGTCACGGAGAAGGAGGAGACCGAGAAGGAGAGTAAGGAAGACTCAAACCGCAAAAGCGCGGCGGGGACTCAGTCTAAAGCCCCCATAGTCCGCGGCGGTACGAAGGAGAAGTTCACGGAGGCGCAGAGGAGGAGAGCGCAAAACGATCTCATCTTCGACCAACCGAGGAAGGTGGCAAGGTCGACGCGAGCGACGGATGTCCATGGAGGAGGAGGGGAGAAGGACACTAACCCGAACGCGGGTAATGTGGACATTCGACATGTGCGATGGAAGGAAGGAGAGGCGATTGCTGCCATCAAGTGGGTCCGAGACGCTTTTTATCTGTTGAGACCGGCAGAATCTCATGTTGCCGATGACACTCTCTCAGATCTTTATCTCATGCGAGCTGTGGCGGTCCCGCAGACTACATGGGCAGCACGGACATCGAAGAGATCCTTAGCAGCAAAAACGATACAACCGGTACTCCATTTTTGGAGAAGCATGGACCCTGTTGAGGATCCAAAAGCTAGACAATATTTACCGGTGTACAAAGACGCGAAAAATCTCGAGACATGGGATGATACTATTACCCTTCGAGACAAAGACCACACTGCGTGGACTATTCAGTCACTGCCTAGAGGAGTGCTTGACATTCCTTTTGACTTATCTGTGGGCGCCATCCCTAACAAAATATGGGACATTCTGGAGGAGTCGAAGCTTGACTTGACTTTTGTTGGCGGCCCGCCACCTGGCAAAGGGGTTCGCGCAAGGCGACGAAGGCAGTAAGTGACATTTTTTTCTTTTATCACGCGTCGGACATTGAAAGCTGCATGTGGATTAATCTCATAGTGCCCATGTCAGATCATGTCTTATTAAAATGTTTTTATACCATTGTCGTTACTTGGCATTTTTATCGCAACATATGAGTGCGAGGGTCAATCGGCAAATGGATACGACACCGTATAAGGGGATCGCTTGTGAGTTTAGCGATGGTGTTCCTGGTACGACCCTGCTTCAAGTATCCAGGGTGATGTTCTCAAAAAATGTTCTCATAGTAGACATATTAAATTTTTTTTCTTTGGATATACTTAATATCGTCATACCAGCACGGTCCGTCTCTACTTTTGTCGGCATATCGCATGGTCGGGCTCACTCACCCCGGCTTTGGATATAGTTATTAGGTCTGGCCCCCTAGTACTATATTAAGGTAACCGATTGAATACAAGGGTATGTTATTAAAAGACAATGTATTTACTGATCGGAAGTGTTTTTGGAGAAGGAGAAAAATTATAACGCTGCTTTTATTGCAATAGTAATACTATTTGTTCTTGACATACTGCCTCAGAATTAAGTTACGGGGGGGACAACAAGTGTGGAAGGAGGAGTTTTTATTTACAAAAACGAGGCTGGAGATTTATAGTTGACTCGTGTCTGGCGTATGCGTTTTATATATCCACTGCACCGTCTATCCGTGGGTTAATGCACTTAGTTGCGACACCCCGTAGCGTTTGTGCAGAAAAGAAATCAGCAATTATATGACGAAAATATTGCATATTTCCGTCATAAAAACGGGAAGGGGTACTGTAGGCATCACCCCCCGGATAGCCGGTAAAAAAGTACACTTTTTCTGGTGTCAGGTGCACCTAGTTTTTTCCAATTATTTTCAATATCGTTTGGCCGGATTTGACCTAATGCCATTTTAACCTTGGTCTGTTGCCGTTTTCTTTTCGGCTTCACTGAGCTAATATAACGAGACATCATTCTCTTTTGGGGATTTGTGTCTGGTTGTATTACCAACTTTTTATTGAGCTATCTTCGGGGATTGTAACAGGAATAGCTGCCGATATGTTCCAACATAGTAAATGTGATAAACTTGAAGCTAGACAACAGCCAAACAAGTTAATTAATAAAATGAGGCGCATCATACTGTCATAACTCAAACAGCAAAACCTAAACACATCGTTGAGCATTAAGCATAATATCAATATCATTATTAATACCATGTGTGAGCAAGTGAGCTATCCTACGCCGAGTCTCCAGTGGAGTTCGGCAATATAGCAACACGTAAGCACAACAAAAAAACTTCCTCGCATATGAGTATGATTCTTCCGCCAAACCGTTCACATACTACTAACTAACGCACACCATGTTCATATCAACAACTACTACAAAAACTTGAGCAATTAACACCGTGAGGCTGCATAGCAATCAAGTTAGCAAAGTTAAAACGTGTCACAAAACGCAAACCACGCCCTGTTATATTACTTCCACAGATTGCAACAACAGAATATCAAATTCCTGTAAAACCTTGGAAATATCCCGTTGGTCTTTCTTACATATTTTTCCAGCAGCAGTGAGCTTGATATCAAAAACTTTGCATTCTCCCCACCCATAATGCTCCCCAACCGCTCCAGCCTCATTCTGCAAGCCCTTATCAAATTGTCACCTTACTTTTTTTTCCCGACCCTCCTGGCTGGCCCATAAGTGCCAGTGAGGGTATTCGCATCTGCAGTTCCGTACATTATAAGCTCTACAAAGGGGCAATTATCTTCTATGTAGGAATTAATCACCTTTCCTAAATTCCAGGCTCTAATATCCTTTTTCTCCTGAAAATACTTTGCGACTTCCTCCTGATTTTCGGCCTCAATCACCGCAACAAACATGCCCAAGGGTGGGAGCCAACACTCAAAGTCATAAGTTTCTGCCACCCCAGGACCACTCTCGATTGAAGTACTAGTAGTAGTGTTCTGATCATGATCATTGCATCCCTGCACACAAAGAAAAAAAGATAGAGAGATAGACTCGGAGAGAGAGAAAGAGGGGGGGGGGGGGGAGGGGCGGACAATTTGAAAGTGCATCGACATCAGGGTGGCCACGGCGGCTTCCGCATCCGACTTACTCGTTTCCTGTGCGCGGACACGCATTTTGGAAAACGGGGGGGGGGGGGGGGGGGGAGGGGGAGGGAGGGACCGAGCTCGCCGAGACTGCTGAAGCTTGCGCTGGACCCTGGAAAAAAAGGAAAAGAAAGCAGACGGAGAAAGGACGCAGGAAGATTTGGGCGGGGGGGGAGAGGGGGGGGGGGGGGGGGGGGGAAGGGACCGAGCTCGCCGAGACTGCTGAAGCTTGCGCTGGATCCTGGGGGAAGAGAATAAAAAGGAAAAATAAAGGATTCATGACGATGTCAAATGAGGGGAAGGGAACGAGCTGCCGAAGCCTGCGCTGGACCCTGGACAAAAAGGAAAAGAAAGTAGAAGGAGAATCATATGTTGAAAGATTTGATTCGGCCCGGGGGGGGGGGGGGGGGACCGAGCTCGCCGAGATTGCTGAAGCCTGCGCTGGATCCGGACCCTGGGGCAAAATAATAAAAAGAAAAAGAAAGGATTCATGAAGATGAGGGGGAAGGACGAGCTCACCTTTGAGCGCTTCCTAGCCCTCTCATCATCCTGTGCTTTGGACCTTGCAAACAGTTGCGCTCTTCGGGCAAGCTATGACCTCTCTGGTATCAGGGGGGTTTTGGGTTATTGCTGTGGTTTTTTTACTACTCTGTGAGCTAGATTCCTTGAGTGATTCCGTGACTGCCCATTCGAGCTCCTTTTCCTCCTGTGTCTTGCCCGCCTTAACCCTGCGAGAGGCCAAATCTGCGACATAGGCTTGTTCGTACTCCAAGTCCTGCACTCTAATCACCGCTGCAGGTTTATCAGCGAAGGCCCCATCTGAATGCACTGGCTCTACCTGCTCCACCGCTGGCCCTGGCTCAACCTGCCCCACCGCTAGCCCTTGCTCAACCTGGCCCCTCAAACGCACTGACTCAACCTGCCCCACCGCTGGCCCTGGCTCAACCTCAGGCTGCCTCCCCAAAAGCACTGACTCAACCTCCATCGGCGTCGCCTCCTCCCAGTCGCTGTCGACAGACAAAGGAGAGTACTGCATCCGGGCCCAGACCGAGTCGTCGTCCGAATCGGAAATTTCAATAACCACTCGTGGCACCCACTGAATAGTTTCATGCCCGTACTGATATGAGGTTACAAAGCTATCGCAGGGTTGCTTGCAATTAGGACACACTACTGCAAGGCCTGACTGGTTGCACGTGTTCCACCACGGGTCAATGCATCCGCGATGGTACGAAGCCAAGCAACACTTAACCTGAGCCTGACGCTTACCATCTTCGCCAACATGCATAAACATGATATCATGAATCGGTTCATGGCAAATCCTGCAGTCAATGT
>WBZZ01003692.1:0-25000 GCA_019918135.1 Paulinella micropora | reverse complement strand
GCAGTCGATTACTTTGAATCACTTGTTGATGCATGCTATCATGGCCAGCTTCAGGATGGTGATTTGCTGGTAGTAGATAATGCTAGGATTCACGGTGCCGAAGAGGTAGAGGATTTGATTTTTACGTTGTTGGCGAGTGTGGGAGTGAGACAGATTCGAGTGCCTGCATATTTTCCAGAACTTATGCCCCCTGAACTTGTTTTCCAAAATGTTAAGCGGTATATGCGTGCGCACAGAGGTACTGGCACTTTCAGGGAGGAGATTTTGAAAGGCTTTGCGAATGGGACGAACTTGACTTTCGTGACGCGGCAGTATCGGCATTGTATTCCTCTATAATTTTAATACATCAATTCAAGTAGTTTTGTTTTCATGACTTAGTAACTTACAAAAACTTGAAAATACTTACATGAAATTTTGAAAGTTTCAGTTTTTGTATGTATATATATATATATATATATATATATATATATATTTTACTTTCACTCAGTTCTAAAATTATTATATTAAATTCTTTTCGCAATTATATATAATATTTTGAAAATTTGAATTGATCAGTTTTCTGTACAATAAAATAAAAAGTTCAACCAGTATAAAAAGTTCAACCTATAGAAAAAGATCGACCGGACCTATAAAAAAAGATCAAACGAATAAAAAAATATCAACAGTAAAAACTTTCATATAAAAAAAGTTCTACCTATAAACAAAGTTCAATATGTATAAAAAGTTCAACCGTGTCGAACTTTTTTTATAGGTTAAACTTTTTTTATAGATTGAACTTTTCTATAGGTTGAACTTTTTTAATAAGTTGGTTGACATCACTTTAATGTCGCCAGTTATATTAATAATTCTTATGTGCGGCAGTTTTTTCCTACGCGTTTTACGCAAACACTGTTTCAAGTATATAAATAGTAGAATACTTGCCACCCGTTGAGCCTGAGTGGGAAGCAGGAGAGATCATAGTGAAATGGAAATGGTATCAAAGAGATACAACTTTGAAAGTATAATAGAAATGAAGCGTTAAAAAAAAATGAAGAAAGAAAAAAAGAAAAAAGAAAAAAAGTTGAATGAACTGGGAAAAAAAAATAGTGGCCCGGAGCTTTATGAAGCTACCCATCGTGGAACCTTTACCGACCCATTTCTGGATCATTCCGGGCTACCAAGCGAGACTATCACGCAGTATGGAAACGCACTTTAATAACTCGTATAATAAAAGAACTGACTTTTTGACTTCCACGTCACAAACTGACTAACTTAGGTACAGGTCTTACGCATTTTCAGTTAACATTGGCATTATTGACTGTCCGGCCTATTGACAAATCAACTACCTAAGTAACGGTGAATTAAATTGAAATAGTAATGACCAACGCTCCCCCTTAGTTATTTATCAATATTATAACTACCGTCTTAAGTGTCTGATAGTTCTTAAGCAAATGAAAAATTTGCAAGCGCTTCCCGTAAGGGTTATAAAAAGTCACTAAAAGCTATATATATAAAAACGTTAGAGGTGTGAGGAAACAAGTGAAAAGAAAGAAAAGCGAGCTGTATGCGATAAAATGAGATTGTCCTACGATTTTGGCCACCTGCCACCAGGAATGTCAGGAATCCCCGCCACCGACCACCGCGTGACCCAGAGGGCTAATCCACCTCATTACGTAGCTCGTCGCTGTCGTGTCCATCGCAGTCTTCCACTCTGCCTTCTTTCGTATTCCCACTTTTCTTGGTCTGGATCGTCGTCCTGTTCTACATCGTCCGCCTGAAGCTGTTCGATATCCTGCCGCGGATACCTTCCATGCTTTAGCTTCATGAACTCCGCTCTATTGACTCCCCACTCTGCGTATTGGTCAATGATCCGAACGAAGGGTACATAATCGAGCCAAGTCATTGATCGCAGATTCCATGGTCTCCAGTCCGACATCGATAAAACTAAACAACTCACACAAAACGAAAACAAAACACAAAACATAGGTGAAAAACCCGTAGTCATTCCGGTTCACCCACAAGATTATAAGTGTTCGACGCTACAGTTGGAAGCGTTGCTCCGGCAGCACTGTTTCAAGAAGTTATGAATGCATGCTCGAACTTGGACACAGTCACGGAGGCACACATGGCACAGGCAGGCGGTGTACCTGTTGGCGCGCAAGCCACGTACACAAGCCGAGTTGCTGGATGGAAGAGACAGAGAGAGCCAGACCTCAAGATCGCATGCTGGAGGTGGTTCGCGGGCCTGCCGTGTAAGGCAGAGATGGAGCACAGAGACTGCTCTTTCAATCATGACAGGCAGAACCCAACAGCAAGGGCTGACTTTCTGAAAAAGGCGGGCGGTAATGAACCGGGCCTTTACCTACTGCTTCAAAATGCCACTCATACAGAAGGCTGGTATGCCAATCAGTGTGATGACGGCGAGCTAAGAGAGGCGATTATTACCTATATGAAGAGGTTGGACAAGAAGCAGGAGGAGAGGTAGAGAAAAAAGAGCAAACAAGCCCCTCAAAGGGGACGAGGAGGAGGAGGAGGAGGAGGAGGAGGAGAAGGAGGAGGAGGACAAGGAGGACGAGCATGGAGAGTAGCCTCGAGGTGGCAGGGAACCCCTCAGAGAGGAAGAGGAGGAGGTCGGGGATATAATCCTCATCTTCGAGCTCCAGCCCCCCCCACCTAGAGGACTAGGAGGCTCATAGACAAGCTCCAACCCAAACTTCAGTCGAGGTCAGGCCTATAACACTGCCTCGGACACCGATCCGTCATCCTACCAAGACGAAACTGAAGGTAATCGATTCGAGGTGCTGGAATGACTGGAGGTAGAAAACGAGAGGAAGGAGAAAACTGTAAAGTTTAACCCTAAAGTTACAGTGTTTTCTACTGATGTTGTGCAGACTGGGCCAAGACTTCCTCTCTGTGAGAGCAAAGACGTGGGTATACAGAGGCTACAGCCCCAAGGTAGCTTCATACTCGTTCACACGTCACGATTACCAATGATAACTGATGCAAATAGGAAGGCGAAACTAGCGATGGAGGCGAGGAAGCCAATGGCGGGCGTATTGCCTCGGCCAAGCAAGCAATCACGAACTGACTCAATGTCAACGATCGCGGCGGGCGGCGAGAAAAAAGACAATAAGTGCACTTAAGTGCCACAAGTCAATATCACTGACACAGTAAACGCACCGATACCGCTGAATAATAACAATGTTAATGAGGGAAAACAAGAGGAGAAGAAGGAGGAGATGAAAGACTTGGAGACAAGACTCAAAAATTTGAAACGCAAAGTTCTTGTTCTCGCAGCAAAATATACACAGGCCCGATGCTTTGTGTTATACAGAACTTTATTGTGAAACTTTGAAAACCGTATTAAAAGTTGGTAATGATACGATGGCGAATATTAATATTGTCGGCCGGAAGTTTTTTAATCGATACCGGGACTGGGTGGACGTAAATATGAAAAATTCGACGGGCACTCTGAAGGGAGTAAGTAGTCGGACGGATCACTGGCATCATCGCACTGACCTTTAAATTAAAATCCGCACGAGTATACCGCATGGACCTTTATGTCGTTCCCGGTTACTACGGATCAATATTACTGTCGTGTGACCAATTGGCTACGATGGGGGCTGTGATTGATTGCGCCGCACGGCGAGTGATATATGGAGTACAAAGAGGAGAGGAGAGTGATATTGATCCATATTAACGCTACTGACTCTTATGAGGCTTATGAGCTGAATCTAGCGACGGATCACAAAAAGATGGCCATCGTGCATGAGGCACTTGAGGTGTATGTTCACCCCGATGTCATAAGACCGGACGAGCTGTCCTGGACCGACAATTGGGAATCCCAAGTGTGCACTGTCACAGTTCCGACATGCCATTGGGACAAAAAGTCTATTGATGACTTAATTGAGAAGCGGAAGGAGGAAATAATATGTGTCGCAAGAAGCCCGTCGTTGGCGAGATTTGCGGAAGTAGTAGGAGCAGATGTCCACATTACTAATGGATACTGTTTCCATGCGAAAGTAGGAGAAGAAAAAAAGGAGGCGTTTGTACCAAGGAGAACGGGGCGAATCCCGGACACTCCACCAGAAACTATTAAAAGTTTTATTACTGATTTCTGGGGTGACGAGCCCACGTGGCCGCGTTCACTAACTGAAGTGAAGAAATGCTTACGGACTTTATTTGAAAATAATAAGCCGTATACTATTATCCTGCCGTATAATGAGAAGGCGATATGGGCGCAGGAAATAAGGGACCGGCTTATTGATCATCCTATACCGGTACCCTCTCGCAAGCAACAGCTAGTGGTGGCTTGTCGTTTGGGAACTCGTGAGCAGAGCAGTGCATACAAGCGGAAGCTCAGAGACCTCGACAAGTTGAAATTGATACCGCAAGCATTCACATGCTTTGATGGTTTCTACACCCGTAAGGCTCCTTTGCAATACGCGAAACTTATTGACATGCTGGTGGAGCTCGGCAAAGATGATGAGCCGGACACGGTCACGTATGAAAAGACGGGCCTAGATGATGTCTCGGAAGAAGATTTAGGCTTGGAGGAGGACAGAGAACCCCTCAAGCAGACTAAGAAGATGTCTGATGAAGATTTCCAAGAGGCGGCGCGGAAAATCTTAGAAGAAGGAGTAGGCACGGAGAGAGAGCAGGAGCTTTTAAAAGCCAAATGGGAGGCGAACAAGGAAATTTCTGACCCTCCATATGCAGGTGGTGTCAAGCCTGAGGACTTCACAGCGGTTATTTACAAAATACCGGGTGCGGAGCCATCACCGGCACCACGAAGGGCGAACTTGAGTATACATGAGGCGAAGATAGCGGAGGAGCTAGCAAGACAGCTGCTCAATGAGGACTTTATTGAGAGATCAACATCTCCAATAGTCTCACAGCCGAGAATAGTGCCGAAGCCAGGAGGAGAATGGCCCCTGACAGTTAACTATGCTCGTGTTAACAAGGTGCTGGAGGAAGAGAGAAATCCTCTCCCGACATTCGAAGAAGGAAGGAGAGTACTGCGAAATGCGAAATTCTATTCGGTCATTGACTTTAAGAACGGCTTCTGGCAGATACCACTGGAAGAAAAGTCCAGATGGCTGACGGCGTTTGTGGTGGGTATGGAAATATACCAATGGAAAGTGCTTCCGATGGGCCTCAAGCAAGCCCCAGGGTTCTTTCAGAAGGCGATGCAGAAGATGCTAAGCAGTCAGTGCGATGATCTGACAGACGGAGGATTTATGAGAAGGAGGGGACAGAAAGCGGGAGAATATGCATTTTGCTATATCGATGACATTATCGTATACTCTAACACAATGGAGGAGCATATCGATCATCTGTCCGATATATTCAGGCGCATTGAAGCTTTTGGCCTGAAGTGCAATCTGAAGAAGTGTCAACTTGCCAAGACGAGTGTGACATATTTAGGGTACGAGATCTCTCATAACCGAGTCTCGATATCTAAGGAGAAGAGGGAGGAGATTATGAATCGACCGATACGAAGAACCGCACTGAATTGCACTCATTCCTTGCGATGGCGCAATACTATAGCCAGTGCAACACGTGCTAAGTTGGAGAGAATGATTGATTTTGGAGACTTTGAGAAGTGGAATGAAGAGGCTTTGCAAGCGTTTCATACGCTCAAAGATCTTATTTACAAAGACCCGAAGGATGGAGGACTGGTGTTAACGATGCCCGACTTCACGAAACAATTCGTAGTCGATACAGATGCATCTAAGTTTGCGATTGGGGCTGTATTACAGCAGGAAGATGAGGAGAAGAAATTACGCCCAATCATGTTTATTAGTAGAAAGTTGTGTGCGGCGGTTCACCCGGAATGATAACCGTAAATCTGTTGAGCAAATAATTAAACTGCTCGCGCGGTAACGGTTTAGTGAGTAAATCTCCTATTTGCTTTTTAGTTCCTACCTTTATGAACTTTATCTCCCCATCTCTCTGAAGGTGATGAATGAAGTGTAATTCGAGAGGCAAATGTTTGGTGCGGGGTCCGGATAATCCTCTTTCACCCGCAAGAATTGTTTGTGAATTATCCTCGAAAATTTCTACTGCACCTTTTTGCGGAATTCCGAGTTCCTGTCTGACATGTCCTATTGCAAGTCCTTCTCTTATGCATTCAGCAGCAGCGTAAATTTCCGCGTCATTTGAACTAAGTGCTATCCTACTCTGTCTTTTTGAAAGCCAACCTATCGGGTCTCCTCCCCACAAGATTATAAAACCTGTGCGAGACTTATCCGTTTTCAAACAGACTTTATGAGCGGCATCGGGCCACAAAGTGACCTTAGGGTAGGACATACCCTCTTGAACGGATTTTGGCCCGTTAAACGCTATACCGCGAAAAGACTTGATTAAATAGCGTATGATTCTGCCTAACATAGCGTAAGTTACTCCCTTATTTATGGTTTGCATGACGCTTGCAGCGTTAAGAGCTTGTTCGAGATCTGGTCTTGTCATTTTGGCTAAATAAAGCAAATTGCCTACTATACTCGGAATAGACATTTTACGCAAAGCAGCATCTTCCGACATTGCTTCCGGTGTTTTGTCTACCGCTGGGGTACTGACCGGACGAGAATTTGCGTATCCTGTCTCACGTAAAATTTGCAATTGGTACTTTCTCTGGTGCAAAACGATTCTGCCTTTCTCATGCACTATCTCTATACCTTTGAATTCTTTTGCAACTCCTAGCCTTTTGAGTGGGTAGTACCGTTCTAACGCAGACGCGAATTTATCATAAGCTTCTTTGTTAGATGCGGAAAATATCAAATCATCCACGTGAAATACTTCCATTATAGCTTCTCTTATAGGCTTGTCTTTCTCTACGAACATGCATAAGTCGGAGTCTAACAACCTAAATCCTAGCTTTAGTAACTTAGGGGCTAGTATGTCATACCACCTTCTACCTGCCTGAGGCGCACCATATAACGCTCCATCAACACGCAATATCATCCCCTCTTTGCACTCTCTTTCCATTGCATCAGGTGGGTAGGCAAATACCGGATCTTGCATGCGGGCATTTAAGTAAGCATTTTTGAAATCGATTCCGTAAAGCTTATTACCATGCCAGGCAGTTAGTTTGGCAAGCATGAGCAGTGAGCGATGTGAGGCACAAGGGACAAACAATTGGTCAGGGTTGAAACTAAATCCTGGCTCTAACATGTCTCCTCTTAAAGCTAATCTAGACTTAACAAACTTCCTTCCGTTCTCGTCTATCTTTACCATGTGAGCTTAACTATCTTGCTAACACCAGCCTTTTTGGCTTCACCATAGTTAACCCATGTGTATGTCTTAAAGTCCTTAAGAGATTGTATCTCTTTCTTCGTGCCCATTAATAGCTCTTTCGCTGTCAATCCCTGCTCTGCTATCTCTTTAGGCACACGAATGTTAAAATAAAGCAAAAGCTCATTTGGTTCATTCATGCATCTATCATAACATAACATAGCACTCTCCAGCTCTCCAGCAGGCAATACGGACTCTCCCTCACTTACCTTGTACTTATTGATCTCAGAATCTTCTCTAGTCTGTCCTCAAATTGAACAAAGTGAGATCGCTTAGGTTGTTTTCTAACTTTTAATCTTTCTTTGAAGGCACTTCTGCTTCACTATGCCTTTGCGCACTTAGCTTTACTCTCCCAGCCCTCTCCGTATGTCTTCTCCCACTCGTCTCCACACTCTCTTGCAAGAACTCTCACTCTCACTCCCTCTAGTTCCTGAACCTCAACTACTTTTTCTTTTCGTTTTAGTTCACTATGCGGTCGTGATGGTGCTTGTTGTGCTTGTGGTGGTTGCTGTTGTGCCTGTCGTCTTATTCGTTTTCCTTCTTGAACTATGTTAGCTTCTGTGATCTTGTCACTCTGCTCCCATGTTCTTCCTTTACTAGGTTGCTCACTCTCTTCATATGCTCTTCTCTCATGTTGTGCTTGAGGGTCAGATGCATCTGTGAGTGCGTGTGCATGTCCTAGTCCTGTGTTGGTTGTCTGTGGGGTTGTGTCGGTGGGATGGGGTGCAGCTGTCGGTGTGGTGTCGATGTCCTGTGTTGAAAAGCTATCTTGTGTTTGTGTGTGTTTGTGATCTATGCTGACTCCCCCTGTGTCCCCTTCATACTTCCCCTGTCCTTGTTGACTATCTGACTGACTGACATCATTGACATTGTCATATGTGTCGTCATCGTCATGAGTCTGTGTCGTGTCCTCTTGTGTGTGGGTGGTGGTGACTGTGGTGGTGGTGGGTGTGGAGTGTGTTTGTTCAACATCGACATCCTACTCTCACTCTCCCCCTCAGCTACATCCTCATCCCACTTGACTGTTCTCTCTGGATGTGCTTCCTTCCCTATCACGTACGGGTTAAACCGCACGTTTCTAACTCCTGTTACTACTTTTCTACCGTCCCACACTCTATATAACTCTCTAAATAAGTCATACCCTACTAGCATAACTTTCTTTCCTCTAAATTGTCCCTTTCTACCTTTGCCTGTATACATTACCCTCATGCAACCTATCGGTCTAAGGTGTTTTAAAAACGGTTTCCTTCCCAACAACTGCTCCAATGGGGACATCCCCTTCCTAGGTCCTTGGGTGGCAGGCAAAATGTGGTTGCCGAATGCTCCATCTCTGCCCAGAAAGAAATGGGCAGGTGGGCATGGTAACGCATGGCTCTTGCGGCCCCAGCCGTAATGCCATTGGCTTTTTGAGCGATAGGGTTACCATCCTTGTCCCCCGTTGCTGAAGACTTAGTTTTCCAAATAAACTGACTAGGCTTCCACCACTCTATCATCTCTTTCGGGACATCAAACTCTTGATCAAATCTAATTTTTTGTACTTTGTTTCCTGTCTGTCTCTCATATTATGCTACCGCCTGCTTAATGCAGTCAATAAATTCGTTCTTATGCGCAAGATAATAATCCTTAATAAACAACGAGTAATCGTCCGTGACCGAAAATTTGTGTCTCTTACCGTGTATTGACCGTGCTGACCACGTTCCGGTGTCTATGTGTAATACTACTCCTGGCTTACTGGCTCTCTCTATCTTAGTAACTTTAAACCTAGTCAACTGCTTTGTCTTACCTATCATGCATGATTCATAAAATTCTACTTTCTTCTCATCTCCCACTAGCTTTATGCCTAATGCATTTGCCAAAGCTCTCATCTTCTTCATGCTATAGTGTCCATTTGCATAATGGAACAATTCTATATCTACCTTTCTAATCGCACCAGGCTTGCAGGGATAAGACGCATACAGCGTTACCTCCCCTGTTTTGCCCTCTGTCTGCTTACGCTTTTATCTTTCTCTCCTGGGGTTTCCCCTTTTACCCCACCACACCCCTATTCTTATTCTGTGGGGGTTCATAACGCTCATTGATGTCTAATGGGGTGTCAAATTCATCGTCCCACCTATAAAGAAGGGTTGACATGAGCCTACCTCTGACAAGTACGTCTTTCTCCTCTAGTCTTAATATGGGGTGTTTGAGTATGACCAGCTATCCATCCTGCTGTTGAAGCAATATTCACGGGTAACCTGGCGTCAAGGAGCATTGGCCTTGACACCGTAATTGGTCTACCGTGTCCGTTGATACGCGTCACTCTTGCCGTCCCCTCCTGTCCTATCTCACACTCTCCATTACCTGTAATTAGCTTGACAGGGGGTACGGACTTGATGTCGTGTAATATTCAGGGTTGCATGCAATGTCTCGGGATGACCCGCTATCCTGAACTATCGTGCTCTTTCTGTCTCGCCCCCCTTCCCCATCTAACACTAGTGCGTAGTTCTGTTTGCTGTTCTTGTGTTGTGATGGTGCTGGTGGCTGTGAGGTGTTGCTGTTTTGGGTCTGTGTTGGTGGGGATAGTGTTGTGTGTGCTGCGTGTGCTATATACACTCCCTCTATCGCTCTCACCACATCTGTCAAGAACTCATCTAGCACTAACTTACCTTCACTCACTCTCTTTACCTCACCACTGCTTTCCTTAATGCATGTTGTTGTGAGTTGTTGAGCGAGCTGTTCTATGTCTTTGAAAGTGATGATGGGTGGCCGGACTCCCACTCTTAGCGTGAGTCTTCTTGATAATGCCATGCTTCTGAAACAATTTCTTAACATTCCCTTTTCGCGTAAATGTCAGAAACTCCGGATCAACGTCACCATCATCCAAGCATGCTGCCATAGCCATATCATGTCTGATCTCATCAGAACATCTAGAGTCATTAATATTATCATCATCATAGTATGATTCCTCCATCTGTTCTTCATCTTCTTCTTCCTCACTGCTCTCTCTTTGCATTGGTGTGTCAGCTGTTTGCATGACTTGTGCGGATGATGCGGTGTGAGGTGTTTGTGTGGTGGAGGTGTGTTTTTGCGGTGATGTCTCTAGACGCTTACTCCCCCTCACTTCCCTTTTCACTCCTTTTTGCTCACTCTCTCCCTCCCTCTGTGGAGATTGGTTGGTGAATGTGGTAGTGAGGTTGTGCGGTATGACTATGCCTCTTGCTTTTGCATCTTCTCGCAAACCACTCTCGTCTGGGTAGTAAGGGGATTTAGGAGGACCGAGGTCTGGGCTGACAGCTAGGTCAAGCAAAGGATACTCCTTGTCTTGCTTTTTTGCGTGATAACCACAAAGTAACCCATAGGTCAACCTAGAAGCTTGCATAGCATTTGGACCCCTCTTGTCTTTTTCAAGTCAGATCTGACAAGGACTGTTCTTTTGTTTTTCCCGTGACACTTAAGGGACCTCGGTTTCTCTTTGCTGTACCTCTCAATGGTTGTCAGAGGTGTTTTGGGGGCTGAGTTTTGACGCTGTGGGGTGTTTGTGGAGGTGTCACTGGTGAACTGACTATGAGAGCGTGAGATTGGTGTGGCGGAGGGACTCCCTCCGTCACTTCGATTTGTCGACAGGGGACGAACACCTGGCTCAATCTGAGGTTCCCCAGACTCGACATTCGCTCTCTCCCTGCCTCTCTCTTCGTCAGGGGTTTCCCCAGGGTCGTCTAGGACATCTCCCCCCATGAAGACGAGTAAAGCGTCACTATCTGTTTCTGTGTCCCCCTCTTGTTCCTCCTCTCTAATGAGGTTCATGTCTTTGTCTTTGAGAGACTTTTTGCGCTTGTTGCTCTGAGGTTTTCCCTTTTTCTTTTTATTGTCGTTCTTGTCTTCACTCGCTTGACTTTTCTTTCGGGGTTTCTTTGTTGGGCAATACTTCTTGGTGTGACCTTTCTCGTTACACTCATAACAAGTGACTTTGAGCCACCACTCCTCCTTCTTCTTGAACTTTCTGTACTTGCCCTTACCCCCTTCGTCCTCATCTCCCTTATCACCTACCAAGAGGTTTGTCTCCCTCTTCTACCTCATGGGCTTTTCAGGCCTCTCTTTCCTCTCTTCTCCCTTCCACTTATCCTTTCTCCACAACGCCCATGTGTCTCTTGCACTGTCAACTAAGTCGTCAAATCCTGGTCTAAGGTTGGTGGGTAGGTTGAAGTAAAGTGCTTTGAAATTCTCTCCATATGCGGGGTGTTTTGCAAGCTTAGCAAGCAGGGCTCTTATGAGGTCATCTTCGTCGAATGGGTGAGTTCTGTGACTCTCTACCTCTCCCTTCATTGCAACATAATCATTCAACCATGCATCAACGTTTTGTCCGGTTTTTGGGTACATGTTTTCGAAAATTTGTGCCTTTTTTTTTGTTAACCCCGGAGATTGAACCGAACTTGGCCCTTATTGCCTCTATCAGCTCTATCGGTCCTGTGACTGTCTTAGTACGTAAATATCGAACGACAACAGGATGAGAAAAAGCAACAGACAGAATGAATTGTAGTGTTCGCATGCGTTTATAATGCTTTTTCTCTTTCTGTACTACTTTCACTCTTAGTGTGTGTGCTCGTTTCGACTGTCTTCGTTTCTCACATTTCAGTTTCTTAGCTCTTTCTCTCTCCACTGTTTCTTTTGTTCGTCAGTTAGCTTCGCTCAAGCCTTCGGTTTGTCTTCAGTGGGTGTCTTGCTTTCATCTTTCTTCGTTTTGGGTCTCTGTCTACCCGCGTCTTACGCACTGTCTTCATCGTTAGAATCGTTATCAGGGGTATCCTCTGAGTCTGGTTCATCAGGCAACTCCTTCTCCTCAATCTCCAGTGCTTTCGCTGGATCGTAAGGATATTTAACCTTTGCTTTTACTGGGTCATCAAATGCCAGCGTAATGCACTCACCATGCCAGGCACTGATGCCCTTTGCATAGTTCACTAGCTTGTAACGGAAGTCGGAATAATTCGAGTGGTTCCATCCAACTGCGGGATGTACTCTTGCTTTAAACCCGCTGTTTTCTCAGTTCCAAGGCTCATAACCTTTGGGAAGCTACCCATCGTGGAACCTTTACCGACCCATTTCAGGATCTATCCGGGCTACCAAGCGAGACTATCACGCAGTATGGAAACGCACTTTAATAACTCGTATAATAAAAGAACTGACTCTTTGACTTCCACGTCACAAACTGACTAACTTAGGTACAGATCTTACGCATTTTCAGTTAACATTGGCATTATTGACTGTCTGGCCTATTGACAAATCAACTACCTAAGTAACGGTGAATTAAATTGAAATAGTAATGACCAACGCGGAGTTGAAAATCTAATAGGGAGAAGTTTGAAGAGTGCTACAATATTATACTACTGAGCCTACGGTATGACTCAGTCCACTGATATCGAATTATTAATAATAACCGATGACTGTCCTAACGATATGAACACTGAGGTATATTAATATCTAAAGTAGGGACTCCGTAATCTCCAGACTCTACCAAGGATACTACCGACAGACCGGCGGAACGGCGGCGGTATTGTAAGTATTGCCATTATCTAGTGAAGAGGCCGCTTGGCCGCGGTCCTGGCAAGAGCCTATAGAGGCGTTCCGTGGACATTGCGGCCTTCGAGCCTCCTGCTGAGTGTCCAGCTCACCAGCATGACTCGTGACATTGATTCGGAAAACTTAGTAGTTGAAGTCACTTAGTAAAGTCGAAACGTCGTGCAGAGGAGAATCTAACATGATGAATCTGAGTCTGGTCAAAAAGAGTGAATTGTCAACGCCGGGTAAAGGTTTTAGCCGGTCGTTAAGCCTGTGTCAAGTTTAGTTTGAAATTATACTTGAATTTGCATTCAGGCTATTCCCAGGGTAGTCGGCGGCGATGTAAGTCACCTTCGACTTCTCGCGTGCATAGGGGTGAGCGCGCTCGGGGGGGAGAAGGGATTATGCAGGCCCACGGCAGCAGCCGGGTCGGTCGGACCGTCGAACGATTTCGAGCCTCCACCCACTGCGACGAGCGACTGCTCCACTCGCACTGGGCTGAGAGTCCACCAGGTATATACTACTACGTGACGTGACCGTGCCTGTTGGTCACACACAGCAAACAGAAACTTGTGGATTCTGTTCTGTCGCCGCCGGGCCCCGGCTGAGACACGAACATTGTCAAGACAAACGTCCCTCTGAGTGTCTGAGCCAGATTTCTTGGGTCAGTCTTGGGGACACTCGCCAAGCAAGGGGCACGGTTCTTGCGCTTCTAGCGCTTCAAGCGGGCTTCATAACTTATTGCAGTACCACGTACACTGTACCAAAGAATGACTTTAATGAGTATACCATGACTAACGGAAACGGAAAACTGGAATGAATGGTCGGTATTGATGAACGGAACAATAACTGGACCACTTTGCCACTGTCACCCGCGGGGGCAGATATACCCGCTCGGTCCACAAAGCTGGATTGGTATTAATTGTTCTGCCAGTCATCTAACCGCATAACCCGGTTAAATGCATGGAGATATTAGTTACTATATCTGTTACCGATCTATTCAAGTCACGTGGTATTAATACCTAACAAAAAATATTATCTAGGTGACCCAGGAGCTGAGATCAGCGTTTCACCCCACTAATTTTATTTAATAACCAATAAATGCTTACAGAAAACGTGAAAGATCAAAGGACCGATCGTTCGACCCTCGCTCCCTTTCTTGCTGAAAGACAATCGTATGCCTTTTGTGAGAATTGCTGTGCTCGCTTTCGAGAAGCGGTTTCAGAGGTATGTCGCTTCGTGGAAATTGGCAATCGTATGCAGTCAGCTGTAGGCATCACCCCCCCGGATGGCCGATAAAAAGTACCCTTTTCCTGGTGACAGGTGCACCAGCCTGTTTTTCAGTATTATTTGTCCGGATTGGACCTGATGCCATTTCATTCCTGGTCTGTTGCCGTTTTCCTTTTCGGCTTCACTGAGCTAATACAACGAGACATCATTCTCATTCTTGAGGACTGTGTTTGGTTGTATTACCGACTTTTTATTGAGCTATCGCACCTTTTTCCTTTCCTCCACATTGGAGACCAGCTTGCAGAGATGCTGTGCAATATCTGACAATAGGATATAGATATTCCTCTTGGTGCGACTCCCCACTCGTCTCATATCCTGAGGGATCCAGACATATGTGTCTTTCTTTGCCTCCATCACAATATCAAAGGCGGTTTTAGGGAGGTCGTAGTGGTCGTTCACCCACCGTTGATCCTCCTCTGAGACCTTTCCCTCTTCAATCAAGTTTATCGTTTGTCGTCCTCCTCCTCCTGTAGAGGCAGGTGGTATATTGTGTACCCCAGTGCTCTCTGTTTGTTCCACTCCTCCTCCTTCTCCTTTTTCTTCTTCTTCCTCTCCTCCTCCTCCTGTTTCCTCTTCTTTGTATCCTCCGTCATTCAATCCTCCTCCTCCTTCTTCTTGCATTTTTTCTTCTTGTTCCAGATATTCACTCACCTCACTAGTCTCTGTTGACATAGTGTCGTATTAGTAAACAACAGGAGGACAGTGTCAGCTCCTATGTTATGTTTTCGTTCGTTAGAGTTCTGTTCCTCCTTCAGTCGATTGACTAGTGAAGAGAGAAACTAAGAGAGAGGGTAGAGTGGGATCCTCTTTCCTCTATATATCAGTGTTTGTACGTTTGTTTTTGTTTGAGAGAAGTAGTCCTTGAGATTTTCTCCGATTTCTTGTCCTCCTTCCTCAAATTGCTTTCTCCTCCTTCTTTTCTATATTGTATCTAGTATGAGGCACCAGGACCTACACACAGATAGTAATAGAGAAGCTAGAGAAGCTCTCCTTGAGAAATCGACAGTGGGTCGGATAGGTTCTCAGACCTACTTTTGAGAACGATCAGAGATTTGCAAACATACTTTGACGTATGTGTGAGATAATGCAGATAAATGCAGAAACTAGAAGGGTAGAGTGTTGTGCTCCTGAGAAGTTCCTATTTCTTAAGTGCAATCAACAATGATTTCAAGCGCTTCGATCTCAGTCAATATTTGCATCTACAAACTGTGTGATGGCTCATTAGAAAGCTCTTTATTTTTTTACACAAGCCGCAAAGATCAGAACCGGCTGAGAACGAAACATTTGAAGTTATTGCTCATTGTGGTTAAGGACAAGGAACTTCTCCTGTCCCTGTGCTTGTTTGTGTTTTGTGTGTGTTTCTTCACTCTTCTGTCCACCACCTTCTTCTTGGGTCTCTGTTTGAGAACAGCAAGAGCGTCAGAGAGTCTGTATCTGTTGTCTCCTTGTGAGCACACAGATATGGATTGGGCTAGAGGGTACGAGACACCTACTTGAGTCCAATTAAATTATTTGTTTTGTAAAAGAGCTATGAGGGTTCTGTGTTGGAGTATTTGTTTTCGTCTGACGTCCGTGTGAGACAGGTCAGTGAAAATTTGTTCTGGATGCCCGTGTGGCAATGCAGAAAGAAATTACCCTAGTGATGTGGACTCCAAATGTAATGCCCCCAACATATCAAGTTTGGGAATTCACATACCCACCTTGAAACACTTGATGCTATTTTTGCGGTGTACTCAAGCTCTAATTTGGGAACGTTCGTACGGCCCACAGGGCGAGGGTTACCTCCAGTACACATACCCAAGAGCAAGGGCTAGACTCCTCGCGACGGGTCAGGACCCAGTTGATAACGAGAAAACGAAGACCAGTTTCAGTTCGAGAAACACTTATGGGGTATTCGCATATTTTTCGACTGAATTGAAGGCTCTGGAGGCGGGATTGAGAGAAATGGAAAGAAACCTTACGAAGACAGGAGAAACCCATCCTGTGATTGACAAGGTGGACAAAAATGACAGAATCCTGACCAAGCTCAGACTGTTGGTGGCTGTGTTGATGCACAAGGAGGCGTGGAAGAGATGGATTCCTACCAAGGATCACTCTCTCCTTAAAACAACCACAGCTGCACCACCTAACACCAACAAGGCAGGGGTTGATCAGTATGTGGAGAAATATAAGTTTGTCAGGTCTGTTGCTGAGTTGACGGCCTATATCAGTTATGTTCAAAAACTACTGATAAGTGAGAAGGAGAAGGCGAAAGAGGATGAGGAGTTTGCCAGGAAGTTGCAATTGGAGGAAGTGAAAGCAAGACTCTGAGTGAGTAGTGCAAGGGCACCCCCTCCGGCATATCTTCCCCCACCAGCTCCTGCCCCACCAGCCCCTACACCCTCGGGCTCAACTACTACCCTCCGTGTGGTGGTCACAAACACGGAGAAGAAGGACAGACAAAACATCATAAATGCCTTAAAGGGAAAGAAAGGAGGAGTGGCTAGTCTCATGCTCTATGCCAAAACGAGTTCAGAAAAAGACTCTGACTCTTCGCTCCTAGGCAAGCTCAAAGAGATCAATGCCTGCATCAAGTCTTTTCCCTGTGATGAGACTCAAGAATACGAGGCTCTTGCTACGGTTCTTGATCAGTCTCTAATCCAAGAGGGATTGGACCTAACCATGTACAAGGCTTTGAGAAAACAAGAGGAGAATAAGAGAAAGAGTTCGACAGGCCTAGACGCTCAGTGCGTGGCGGTGGCCACACTCATTTCATATTTTCAATCTCATGGATACCAGCACCTCTGCACTGGTACTCTAATAGGATTTGAAATCTTTGAGACAGTGGCGATGAGTTTTAGGCGTTCTGCTAGCTTGGCGGCGACCCTTGCGGAGGTAGTTTCCTCCTATGGGCTATTCTATGGCCGCAAGTCAATCATTCTCTATTTTTTGTCGGCATTGCACTCAGTGCACCCGAGCAAACTTACGCAACTCATACAACAATGCCCAACGTTTAGCGTTGTGAAATCCAATAACTTCCTCGAGACACAAGTGTTCGACGCTACAGTTGGAAGCGTTGCTCCGGCAGCACTGTTTCAAGAAGTTATGAATGCATGCTCGAACTTGGACACAGTCACGGAGGCACACATGGCACAGGCAGGCGGTGTACCTGTTGGCGCGCAAGCCACGTACACAAGCCGAGTTGCTGGATGGAAGAGACAGAGAGAGCCAGACCTCAAGATCGCATGCTGGAGGTGGTTCGCGGGCCTGCCGTGTAAGGCAGAGATGGAGCACAGAGACTGCTCTTTCAATCATGACAGGCAGAACCCAACAGCAAGGGCTGACTTTCTGAAAAAGGCGGGCGGTAATGAACCGGGCCTTTACCTACTGCTTCAAAATGCCACTCATACAGAAGGCTGGTATGCCAATCAGTGTGATGACGGCGAGCTAAGAGAGGCGATTATTACCTATATGAAGAGGTTGGACAAGAAGCAGGAGGAGAGGTAGAGAAAAAAGAGCAAACAAGCCCCTCAAAGGGGACGAGGAGGAGGAGGAGGAGGAGGAGGAGGAGAAGGAGGAGGAGGACAAGGAGGACGAGCATGGAGAGTAGCCTCGAGGTGGCAGGGAACCCCTCAGAGAGGAAGAGGAGGAGGTCGGGGATATAATCCTCATCTTCGAGCTCCAGCCCCCCCCACCTAGAGGACTAGGAGGCTCATAGACAAGCTCCAACCCAAACTTCAGTCGAGGTCAGGCCTATAACACTGCCTCGGACACCGATCCGTCATCCTACCAAGACGAAACTGAAGGTAATCGATTCGAGGTGCTGGAATGACTGGAGGTAGAAAACGAGAGGAAGGAGAAAACTGTAAAGTTTAACCCTAAAGTTACAGTGTTTTCTACTGATGTTGTGCAGACTGGGCCAAGACTTCCTCTCTGTGAGAGCAAAGACGTGGGTATACAGAGGCTACAGCCCCAAGGTAGCTTCATACTCGTTCACACGTCACGATTACCAATGATAACTGATGCAAATAGGAAGGCGAAACTAGCGATGGAGGCGAGGAAGCCAATGGCGGGCGTATTGCCTCGGCCAAGCAAGCAATCACGAACTGACTCAATGTCAACGATCGCGGCGGGCGGCGAGAAAAAAGACAATAAGTGCACTTAAGTGCCACAAGTCAATATCACTGACACAGTAAACGCACCGATACCGCTGAATAATAACAATGTTAATGAGGGGAAACAAGAGGAGAAGAAGGAGGAGATGAAAGACTTGGAGACAAGACTCAAAAATTTGAAACGCAAAGTTCTTGTTCTCGCAGCAAATATACACAGGCCCGATGCTTTGTGTTATACAGAACTTTATTGTGAAACTTTGAAAACCGTATTAAAAGTTGGTAATGATACGATGGCGAATATTAATATTGTCGGCCGGAAGTTTTTTAATCGATACCGGGACTGGGTGGACGTAAATATGAAAAATTCGACGGGCACTCTGAAGGGAGTAAGTAGTCGGACGGATCACTGGCATCATCGCACTGACCTTTAAATTAAAATCCGCACGAGTATACCGCATGGACCTTTATGTCGTTCCCGGTTACCACGGATCAATATTACTGTCGTGTGACCAATTGGCTACGATGGGGGCTGTGATTGATTGCGCCGCACGGCGAGTGATATATGGAGTACAAAGAGGAGAGGAGAGTGATATTGATCCATATTAACGCTACTGACTCTTATGAGGCTTATGAGCTGAATCTAGCGACGGATCACAAAAAGATGGCCATCGTGCATGAGGCACTTGAGGTGTATGTTCACCCCGATGTCATAAGACCGGACGAGCTGTCCTGGACCGACAATTGGGAATCCCAAGTGTGCACTGTCACAGTTCCGACATGCCATTGGGACAAAAAGTCTATTGATGACTTAATTGAGAAGCGGAAGGAGGAAATAATATGTGTCGCAAGAAGCCCGTCGTTGGCGAGATTTGCGGAAGTAGTAGGAGCAGATGTCCACATTACTAATGGATACTGTTTCCATGCGAAAGTAGGAGAAGAAAAAAAGGAGGCGTTTGTACCAAGGAGAACGGGGCGAATCCCGGACACTCCACCAGAAACTATTAAAAGTTTTATTACTGATTTCTGGGGTGACGAGCCCACGTGGCCGCGTTCACTAACTGAAGTGAAGAAATGCTTACGGACTTTATTTGAAAATAATAAGCCGTATACTATTATCCTGCCGTATAATGAGAAGGCGATATGGGCGCAGGAAATAAGGGACCGGCTTATTGATCATCCTATACCGGTACCCTCTCGCAAGCAACAGCTAGTGGTGGCTTGTCGTTTGGGAACTCGTGAGCAGAGCAGTGCATACAAGCGGAAGCTCAGAGACCTCGACAAGTTGAAATTGATACCGCAAGCATTCACATGCTTTGATGGTTTCTACACCCGTAAGGCTCCTTTGCAATACGCGAAACTTATTGACATGCTGGTGGAGCTCGGCAAAGATGATGAGCCGGACACGGTCACGTATGAAAAGACGGGCCTAGATGATGTCTCGGAAGAAGATTTAGGCTTGGAGGAGGACAGAGAACCCCTCAAGCAGACTAAGAAGATGTCTGATGAAGATTTCCAAGAGGCGGCGCGGAAAATCTTAGAAGAAGGAGTAGGCACGGAGAGAGAGCAGGAGCTTTTAAAAGCCAAATGGGAGGCGAACAAGGAAATTTCTGACCCTCCATATGCAGGTGGTGTCAAGCCTGAGGACTTCACAGCGGTTATTTACAAAATACCGGGTGCGGAGCCATCACCGGCACCACGAAGGGCGAACTTGAGTATACATGAGGCGAAGATAGCGGAGGAGCTAGCAAGACAGCTGCTCAATGAGGACTTTATTGAGAGATCAACATCTCCAATAGTCTCACAGCCGAGAATAGTGCCGAAGCCAGGAGGAGAATGGCCCCTGACAGTTAACTATGCTCGTGTTAACAAGGTGCTGGAGGAAGAGAGAAATCCTCTCCCGACATTCGAAGAAGGAAGGAGAGTACTGCGAAATGCGAAATTCTATTCGGTCATTGACTTTAAGAACGGCTTCTGGCAGATACCACTGGAAGAAAAGTCCAGATGGCTGACGGCGTTTGTGGTGGGTATGGAAATATACCAATGGAAAGTGCTTCCGATGGGCCTCAAGCAAGCCCCAGGGTTCTTTCAGAAGGCGATGCAGAAGATGCTAAGCAGTCAGTGCGATGATCTGACAGACGGAGGATTTATGAGAAGGAGGGGACAGAAAGCGGGAGAATATGCATTTTGCTATATCGATGACATTATCGTATACTCTAACACAATGGAGGAGCATATCGATCATCTGTCCGATATATTCAGGCGCATTGAAGCTTTTGGCCTGAAGTGCAATCTGAAGAAGTGTCAACTTGCCAAGACGAGTGTGACATATTTAGGGTACGAGATCTCTCATAACCGAGTCTCGATATCTAAGGAGAAGAGGGAGGAGATTATGAATCGACCGATACGAAGAACCGCACTGAATTGCACTCATTCCTTGCGATGGCGCAATACTATAGCCAGTGCAACACGTGCTAAGTTGGAGAGAATGATTGATTTTGGAGACTTTGAGAAGTGGAATGAAGAGGCTTTGCAAGCGTTTCATACGCTCAAAGATCTTATTTACAAAGACCCGAAGGATGGAGGACTGGTGTTAACGACGCCCGACTTCACGAAACAATTCGTAGTCGATACAGATGCATCTAAGTTTGCGATTGGGGCTGTATTACAGCAGGAAGATGAGGAGAAGAAATTACGCCCAATCATGTTTATTAGTAGAAAGTTGTGTGCGGCGGTTCACCCGGAATGATAACCGTAAATCTGTTGAGCAAATAATTAAACTGCTCGCGCGGTAACGGTTTAGTGAGTAAATCTCCTATTTGCTTTTTAGTTCCTACCTTTATGAACTTTATCTCCCCATCTCTCTGAAGGTGATGAATGAAGTGTAATTCGAGAGGCAAATGTTTGGTGCGGGGTCCGGATAATCCTCTTTCACCCGCAAGAATTGTTTGTGAATTATCCTCGAAAATTTCTACTGCACCTTTTTGCGGAATTCCGAGTTCCTGTCTGACATGTCCTACTAGAGTTCCTGTCTGACATAGTATTCTTGGCGGCGACCCTTGCGGAGGTAGTTTCCTCCTATTGGCTATTCTATGGCCGCAAGTCAATCATTCTCTATTTTTTGTCGGCATTGCACTCAGTGCACCCGAGCAAACTTACGCAACTCATACAACAATGCCCAACGTTTAGCGTTGTGAAATCCAATAACTTCCTCGAGACACAAGTGTTCGACGCTACAGTTGGAAGCGTTGCTCCGGCAGCACTGTTTCAAGAAGTTATGAATGCATGCTCGAACTTGGACACAGTCACGGAGGCACACATGGCACAGGCAGGCGGTGTACCTGTTGGCGCGCAAGCCACGTACACAAGCCGAGTTGCTGGATGGAAGAGACAGAGAGAGCCAGACCTCAAGATCGCATGCTGGAGGTGGTTCGCGGGCCTGCCGTGTAAGGCAGAGATGGAGCACAGAGACTGCTCTTTCAATCATGACAGGCAGAACCCAACAGCAAGGGCTGACTTTCTGAAAAAGGCGGGCGGTAATGAACCGGGCCTTTACCTACTGCTTCAAAATGCCACTCATACAGAAGGCTGGTATGCCAATCAGTGTGATGACGGCGAGCTAAGAGAGGCGATTATTACCTATATGAAGAGGTTGGACAAGAAGCAGGAGGAGAGGTAGAGAAAAAAGAGCAAACAAGCCCCTCAAAGGGGACGAGGAGGAGGAGGAGGAGGAGGAGGAGGAGAAGGAGGAGGAGGACAAGGAGGACGAGCATGGAGAGTAGCCTCGAGGTGGCAGGGAACCCCTCAGAGAGGAAGAGGAGGAGGTCGGGGATATAATCCTCATCTTCGAGCTCCAGCCCCCCCCACCTAGAGGACTAGGAGGCTCATAGACAAGCTCCAACCCAAACTTCAGTCGAGGTCAGGCCTATAACACTGCCTCGGACACCGATCCGTCATCCTACCAAGACGAAACTGAAGGTAATCGATTCGAGGTGCTGGAATGACTGGAGGTAGAAAACGAGAGGAAGGAGAAAACTGTAAAGTTTAACCCTAAAGTTACAGTGTTTTCTACTGATGTTGTGCAGACTGGGCCAAGACTTCCTCTCTGTGAGAGCAAAGACGTGGGTATACAGAGGCTACAGCCCCAAGGTAGCTTCATACTCGTTCACACGTCACGATTACCAATGATAACTGATGCAAATAGGAAGGCGAAACTAGCGATGGAGGCGAGGAAGCCAATGGCGGGCGTATTGCCTCGGCCAAGCAAGCAATCACGAACTGACTCAATGTCAACGATCGCGGCGGGCGGCGAGAAAAAAGACAATAAGTGCACTTAAGTGCCACAAGTCAATATCACTGACACAGTAAACGCACCGATACCGCTGAATAATAACAATGTTAATGAGGGGAAACAAGAGGAGAAGAAGGAGGAGATGAAAGACTTGGAGACAAGACTCAAAAATTTGAAACGCAAAGTTCTTGTTCTCGCAGCAAAATATACACAGGCCCGATGCTTTGTGTTATACAGAACTTTATTGTGAAACTTTGAAAACCGTATTAAAAGTTGGTAATGATACGATGGCGAATATTAATATTGTCGGCCGGAAGTTTTTTAATCGATACCGGGACTGGGTGGACGTAAATATGAAAAATTCGACGGGCACTCTGAAGGGAGTAAGTAGTCGGACGGATCACTGGCATCATCGCACTGACCTTTAAATTAAAATCCGCACGAGTATACCGCATGGACCTTTATGTCGTTCCCGGTTACCACGGATCAATATTACTGTCGTGTGACCAATTGGCTACGATGGGGGCTGTGATTGATTGCGCCGCACGGCGAGTGATATATGGAGTACAAAGAGGAGAGGAGAGTGATATTGATCCATATTAACGCTACTGACTCTTATGAGGCTTATGAGCTGAATCTAGCGACGGATCACAAAAAGATGGCCATCGTGCATGAGGCACTTGAGGTGTATGTTCACCCCGATGTCATAAGACCGGACGAGCTGTCCTGGACCGACAATTGGGAATCCCAAGTGTGCACTGTCACAGTTCCGACATGCCATTGGGACAAAAAGTCTATTGATGACTTAATTGAGAAGCGGAAGGAGGAAATAATATGTGTCGCAAGAAGCCCGTCGTTGGCGAGATTTGCGGAAGTAGTAGGAGCAGATGTCCACATTACTAATGGATACTGTTTCCATGCGAAAGTAGGAGAAGAAAAAAAGGAGGCGTTTGTACCAAGGAGAACGGGGCGAATCCCGGACACTCCACCAGAAACTATTAAAAGTTTTATTACTGATTTCTGGGGTGACGAGCCCACGTGGCCGCGTTCACTAACTGAAGTGAAGAAATGCTTACGGACTTTATTTGAAAATAATAAGCCGTATACTATTATCCTGCCGTATAATGAGAAGGCGATATGGGCGCAGGAAATAAGGGACCGGCTTATTGATCATCCTATACCGGTACCCTCTCGCAAGCAACAGCTAGTGGTGGCTTGTCGTTTGGGAACTCGTGAGCAGAGCAGTGCATACAAGCGGAAGCTCAGAGACCTCGACAAGTTGAAATTGATACCGCAAGCATTCACATGCTTTGATGGTTTCTACACCCGTAAGGCTCCTTTGCAATACGCGAAACTTATTGACATGCTGGTGGAGCTCGGCAAAGATGATGAGCCGGACACGGTCACGTATGAAAAGACGGGCCTAGATGATGTCTCGGAAGAAGATTTAGGCTTGGAGGAGGACAGAGAACCCCTCAAGCAGACTAAGAAGATGTCTGATGAAGATTTCCAAGAGGCGGCGCGGAAAATCTTAGAAGAAGGAGTAGGCACGGAGAGAGAGCAGGAGCTTTTAAAAGCCAAATGGGAGGCGAACAAGGAAATTTCTGACCCTCCATATGCAGGTGGTGTCAAGCCTGAGGACTTCACAGCGGTTATTTACAAAATACCGGGTGCGGAGCCATCACCGGCACCACGAAGGGCGAACTTGAGTATACATGAGGCGAAGATAGCGGAGGAGCTAGCAAGACAGCTGCTCAATGAGGACTTTATTGAGAGATCAACATCTCCAATAGTCTCACAGCCGAGAATAGTGCCGAAGCCAGGAGGAGAATGGCCCCTGACAGTTAACTATGCTCGTGTTAACAAGGTGCTGGAGGAAGAGAGAAATCCTCTCCCGACATTCGAAGAAGGAAGGAGAGTACTGCGAAATGCGAAATTCTATTCGGTCATTGACTTTAAGAACGGCTTCTGGCAGATACCACTGGAAGAAAAGTCCAGATGGCTGACGGCGTTTGTGGTGGGTATGGAAATATACCAATGGAAAGTGCTTCCGATGGGCCTCAAGCAAGCCCCAGGGTTCTTTCAGAAGGCGATGCAGAAGATGCTAAGCAGTCAGTGCGATGATCTGACAGACGGAGGATTTATGAGAAGGAGGGGACAGAAAGCGGGAGAATATGCATTTTGCTATATCGATGACATTATCGTATACTCTAACACAATGGAGGAGCATATCGATCATCTGTCCGATATATTCAGGCGCATTGAAGCTTTTGGCCTGAAGTGCAATCTGAAGAAGTGTCAACTTGCCAAGACGAGTGTGACATATTTAGGGTACGAGATCTCTCATAACCGAGTCTCGATATCTAAGGAGAAGAGGGAGGAGATTATGAATCGACCGATACGAAGAACCGCACTGAATTGCACTCATTCCTTGCGATGGCGCAATACTATAGCCAGTGCAACACGTGCTAAGTTGGAGAGAATGATTGATTTTGGAGACTTTGAGAAGTGGAATGAAGAGGCT